>JAQPPZ010008625.1:0-152245 GCA_028583015.1 Wollemia nobilis | reverse complement strand
TTTTGGTATTAAATATTTTTTATAAAGTCTTAAATTATTATATTGCAATATTGAAGGGTTAAGACTTTTGAGTGTTTTTTGATTTTTAATAAAGGGTTTGTGTTAAAGAAGATTATTGTGAAATTATTGAATATTATTTAATTTGGAGTGATAAGGTGTAAATTTTATATTATTTTGCATTGTATTTTGTTGAAGAAATTATTATCTTCTAACCCTTGTTGAGATTGGCAAAGAAGAAAATAGTGAGTATGGCAGATTTGTGATCAACTCCTTGTCAAGCAAAAGGTATGGACAAATTCTTTCTTGGTTAAGTTGATTTATTGCTTACTAGAAAATAAAGTTTGGAGTGAAAATGATTTGATTAGGGTTTTCTTTTCAAAAGTGCTTGAGTGAATGCTTCAAGGTTTTCTGGATTTAAGAGTTGTGATTAAAACCTTATTTATAAGCATTGTTGTTGAAGCCATTGGATTGTGTGAAAAAAATTGAGTTAGGGTTTTGAAAAGAACATGAGTATCATTGTTATGTGAAGAATGAGTTATAAGCATTGTTGTTGAAGTGATTTGTTGTGCAAAAAACTTGAACTAGGGTTTGAAAAGAACATGAGTATCATTGTTATGTGAGATTTGTTGTTGACACTCTTGGATATATTTTGAGTTGGTTGATATATACTTGGACTAGGGTTTGTGAGAAAGGGAAGCTTCATTAAGTAATTGGTTGAGTTGAGTTAGTTAAGCCTAGTCAAGTGGTTGTATAAAGTGATTAAGTTCCATAAAAAAAGCTATTCTACATTCTGATTTGAATGATTGAGTATTGAGTATAGAACATATTGAGTCTCTAACAATTCTATTTATGATTCTATGAGATTGAGTTGAGAAAGTGATTATGCATTGATAGTAGAATATTTTGAGTCTCTAACAATTCTCTTTATGCTTCTATGAGATTGAGTTGAGAAAGTTATTGAGCATTGAGTATAGAACATATTGAGTCTCTAAAAATTCTCCTTATGATTCTATGAGATTGAGAAAATTGTGAAAGTGAGTGTGCATTGAGAGTAGAACATATTGAGTCTCTAACAATTCTCTTTATGCTTCTATAATATTGGACAAGTTCTATGTGAGAACTTGTTAAGAATATTTGAGGCAAGTCTTTGAGAAGACTCATGGACTAATTTTGTATGAGCTTTTGTGAAAGCTTACAATATAGATTGGACAGGTTCTATGTGGACCTATTAAGCAAATTTGGACAGGTTCTATGTGGACCTGTTGAGTATATTTGGACGGGTTCTGTGTGGACTTGTTGAGCGGATTTGAGCAAGTTCTAGAGAGGACTTGTAGATAATATTTTAGCAAGTTCTAGAGAGGACTTGTGGACGGATTAGTGTGAGATTTTGTGGAAGCTTACAAAAAATATTTGAGAAAAGTCTTAAGAAGACTTAAGAGCAGAGTTGATTGATTTGTTCAAACCTTTAGTTAAGATTTGGGGCAGATCCAACAGATTTGAGTCAAGCTTTGAGTTAAGGCTTGAGAATAGAGATCGAGAATAGATTTATGCTAGATCGACTAGACTGTATTTTGTGTATATTTGAGAGTAGAGTTTGGTATAGATTTGAGGATAAGTTTGTACTAGACCAAAGATAGAGATTGATCAAATTTATGATAGACTGACTGAGATGTTTTTAGTGCATATTTGAGTGATATTGTTGAGGAGACATGTGCTAGACCGACTAGACTGTGTTTAGTACAAAGTTGAGTAGATTTATGCTAAACTAACTGGATTGTATTTAGTACAAATTTGAGATAGAGCTTTGGAGGTGATAGAGCAGAGAGGACAGTAGTCTCTAGTGGATAGAGATCCATCAGCCAGGGCAGTGAGGATAGGTCTTCTGAGTGGGGATAAGTCTTCAGTGGAGAGATATCCACAAGCCAATGCAAGTGGAGGCGATAGTCTTCTAGAAGATTACCAACCAAAGCAAAGTACAAGGAGTTCTCCTATGGATAGAGATCCACAAACTTGATTTAGGGGATTGGTATCTTCTTTGGATAGAGGTCCATAAATATTGTAATTGGGAAGGATTCCCAAAGAGATTGATTGAGAAAATTTTAGTGAAATATTTTCTTCGTGGAGTAGCCCACATTAGGTGAACCACATAAATTGTGGTGTCTCTATTGTGTGTGGTGTTTGTTGCATTGCTTTTATTACTGCTATTGATATTGCTATCTATACACTACATAATATTTATTTGGAAAGAAAAGTAAAAGTGGTCTTATACTTTTCACCCCCCCTCAGTATAAGCTTGTGTTCTTCAATTGCTATCAGAATGGGAAGAGTTTAACATCTTGAAGGAAAAGCTAACAAGAACATAATGGATCCTAAGGAGGTATCCAAAAATAACTTAGCACAAGTATTTTATGGAAGTGACTATTTGTATTGGAGTTTGATGATGAGGTTCTACTTAATGGCACTTGGCAATGAAATTTGGGAAGCAGTGGAATTTGGATATGATCCCACAGTAAATCATCCTATAGATAAGGAAGGTAAGATTATACAACACTATAATTCAAAAGCAATGAATGCACTTATGAGAGGTTTGCATAGAATAGAGTCTATGAAAGTTATGTATTGTAGAACTACAAAAGAGATGTGGGATAAATTATAAAATATTTATGAAGAAGATAAAAGTGTCAAGAAAGCAAAGAGTTGAAATCTCAAGAGACAATTTGAAGTATTAAGAATGAATAAAGATGAAAATATTAGTACTTATATACTTTGAATTGATGAGGTTGTTAATGATATGCGAGGAATCGGTATGAATATTGTTGAATATTATGTTTGTGATAAAGTCTTAATATCTATTCCAAAAATATTCAGTGAACAGGTTTTTGCTATAGAAGTATCAATGTATGGTGATATTTTGAAAAGAGATAAGTTGCTTGGTATGCTTACAATATTTGAGATAGGAACAAAATATCCTATGCCCGAGAAGGAAGCAACATTCAAATAAATCTGTAAGATAAAGGGTAAGAAGTCAGAATCAAGCAATGAGTCATATAGTGATGAAGAAGATAATTATGGTAGAAGAAAAAAAAGATTTCGGAAGACCCATAGATCTAAGTTCTATTAAGTGTTTCAATTGTGGAAGGTTTGGATATTTTTTAACAAATTGTAAATAACCAAAGAACAACAATGGTGAAGAAAAATAGGATCACAGGTACAGGGAATTAGAAAGATATAGGCACAAAAATAAAAGCAAGGATGGACAAAGTAGATAAGGAAAGAAGTTCTTCTAAAGACAAAAGAGGAGCTACTATGCGGATAATGCAAGTAAGTACTCAAATGATAGTGATGTTAGTTTCTTAGACAATGATAGAGATAAAGTCCTATTTATGATAGAAGAAAAAAAATGAGTTAATAAAACCCTAGTTATTCTCAAGTGTTTTATATGTGGTAAATTTTGACATCTTGAAGATGATTGTACAAGGGATGGTTATAGTTTCAGTGATGATGAGTATGAGAATGCACTTCAAGGATCAAATAAAAATCTTCTAATAGAATTAGAAGAAGAAGCGAGTGATCCTATAGAAGATAAGTCAAAAGAAAATGAAGAAGTAGACAAAGGCAAATAAATAGAGGATTATTCAACAAAGAAAGGTTATGATCTCAAGGGAGAACTTATCTATGGCCTTGACACAGTAAAGAAGTTAAGGAAGCAACACTCTAAAATTGAAATTCAGTTTCAAGAATTTGATGAAGTAAGAAGATTGCTCATAGAGGATTTAGAAAAATCGAAGGCTAAAGCAAAGAAGTTTAAAGACAAGTTAGAAGCAAAGATCTTGGAGTGTGAGAAGTTAGCATAAGAAGTGGTACTACTAAAATAATATTTAGAGGACTCCAAGATCAAGATGAAGGGATTTAAAAATAACTCAAAGAACTTGGATAAGTTCATAAAGACACAAAAGACTACATCCAAGAATACAGGTCTTGGATTTGAAAAGGTTTGAAAGAAACAAGAAGAAAAGTCAACTTCAAGTTATAGAGAAGATACTTCAGAAGAAGACAGTGTAAAGAAATTCAAACATCATAGGATGATTTGGACAATAGAGAGTTAAAAAAAATAGGAACAATGCACAAAGAAGATACAGATGGAACAACAATCAAAATAGAAGACCAATGAGGTCAATACAAGGAAAATTCAATGGAAGATGCTTTTCATGTCATAGGTTTGGGTACATGGCTTCATAATGCAGGACACATGTAAGACAAAAATATAGAAACATACAACCGTTTCATGGGTATTGCTACTCATGTAATCATTTTGGTCACAAGGCAATGAATTACAGGGTTATTGATAGAAGAGGATATTGCTTCACTAGGAGAAATCCTAAGATATCTGCACCTACAAGGAATAATAGCATCAAGTGTTATAAGTACAATAATTATGGTCACACAAAAAAATGGTGTAGAGAATACATTCCAAAAACAAGTATCAATAGGAACTAGAATAGGAACAAAAATATGAGCAGGAACATGAATGTAGACAAGAAAATGAATAGGAATGTTGACATGGACAGGAACATAGACACGAATAGAAACAGTTGGAGGATTCAAAAAATGTAGAAAAGAAGATAAAAGGATAAAGGTAAAGAACAGTGATTTCTGGGAGTAGAAATACTCCCACCCTAGAATTAACCACCTTAACAGAAGGTGGGGGAGGGGCTAAGCTAAGAGGCTCATTCTTAGCCCCGAGCCTCAAAGGTAACCCTTTTCCATTGATGTAAAAGGGGAGGAAGATTTGAGCCAGGGGGAGCATTGTCCCAGGGGGAGCAGCACAAAAGAATAAGTCAAGTTTTTGATAAAAATATTTTTGGTTTTCCGTCAATGACAAAGGGGGAGATTTTTGGACATTTTGAGTCCTAAAAGTTAAAATTGTCATTGATGTCAAGAAATGTAGATAACGTTAATATCAATATTTTTATCAAGTAAAAAAACTCTCAAAGTTGCTATTTGATATCCGGGAAGAAGGCCAAAGGTCAAGAGATTCGATGCAAAGTTAAAAGGAGATATAATATTTTTTATAAAAATATTTTTGGTTTGCCATCAATGACAAAGGGGGAGATTGTTGGACATTTTGAGTCCTAAAAGTTAAAATTGTCATTGATGTCAAGAAATGTAGATAACGTTAATATCAAGATTTTTATCAAGGAACGAAGCTCTCAAAGTTGCTATTTGATATACAGGAAGAAGGCCAAAGGTCAAGAGATTCAGTGCAAAGTTAAAAAGGAGATATAATATTTTTTATAAATTATTTAAATTCAATAAGAATTTAAATTTTATAAATAAATATTATTTACACCATGGAATGCAAATTAAATGAAGGGTTTAAAAATTAAACCTTATAATCATAATTTATAAAATTTAAACTCTTTAGAATTTAAAATATTTATAAATTATAATGTTGACGTCATCAAATTTAATAAAGCATTTTGTATAAATTATAAAGTGTTTAAAGGTGTCGATGTCATTAAAAGAAGGAAGCATTGATGTTTGAAGAAAATATATGGTTGTGTATAAAAGGTGGCCTCAAATACATTATTATTTCATCCCTCGATCGATTAATATGCGCCAAGGTTAAAAGCTTCATTTGCAATTTCGAAAAGGTCGTTGAGGAAGAAGACAATTTTTTTTTTTGTCTTAAGCACCAAGGATAAGGTGAAGAGGTTGGATTATTTGAAGTACGTTGGACACGGTGGTCCAAGTGGAAAAAGCGCAGATGTTGGAGGAAGCAAGTGCTGTGTTTGAAACTTGTTGGTGGTAAGCGCCATAGGGAAAGGTATTTTCATGCATTTTCATTAGGCACAAAGACTAAGGTGAAGGTAGAGCATTTTGACTCTTAAACATGTTCATAGATCATGTGGTCGTGGAGCCCGTGGCAAAATTGCTTGCAGAGGTAGAGATTACGGGGTCAAAACCCATTGGTGGCCAAGGTAAAGCTTTTGAAATTAATTTTATTGCCTAAGGTTTTCATTAAAGGTGTTTGGAGGTATAAGGGTTGTTTGTGAAATTATTTAAAGAGTGTTTTTTGGATAACGTTGGTAGTTGAAGGTTATTACTTGGAGTAATAAGGAAGTTTTCCTATTAAATATTTTTTATAAAGTCTTAATTTATTATATTGCAATATTGAAGGGTTAAGAATTTTGAGTGTTGTTTGTTTTTTAATAAAGGGTTTGTGTTAAAGAATATTATTGTGAAAGTATTGAATATTATTTAAGTTGGAGTGATAAGGTGTAATTTTTATATTATTTTGCATTGTATTTTGTTGAAGAAATTATTATCTTCTAACCCTTGTTGAGATTGGAAAAGAAGAAAATAGTGAGTATGGCAGATTTGTGATCAAATCCTTGTCAAGCAAAAGGTATGGAAAAATTCCTTCTTGGTTAAGTTGATTGATTGCTTACTAGAAACTAAAGTTTGGAGTGAAAAGGGTTTGATTAGGATTTCCTTTTCAAAAGTGCTTGAGTGAATGCTTCAAGGTTTTTTGGATTTAAGAGTTGTGATTAAAACCTTGTTTATAAGCATTGTTGTTGAAGCCATTGGATTGTGTGAAAAAACTTGAGTTAGGGTTTTGAAAAGAACATGAGTATCATTGTTATGTAAATAATGAGTTATAAGCATTGTTGTTGAAGTGATTTGTTGTGCAAAGAACTTGAACTAGGGTTTGAAAAGAACATGAGTATCATTGTTATGTGAGACTTGTTGTTGACACTGTTGGAAATATTTTGAGTTGGTTGATATATGCTTGGACTAGGGTTTGTGAGAAATGGAAGCTTCATTAAGTAATTGGTTGAGTTGATTTAGTTAAGCCTAGTCAAGTGATTGTTCAAGTTCCATTAAAATACTATTCTACATTATGATTTGAGTGATTTAGCATTGAGTATAGAACATATTGAGTCCCTAACAATTCTCTTTATGATTCTATGATATTGAGTTGAGAAAGTGATTATGCATTGATAGTAGAATATTTTGAGTCTCTAACAATTCTCTTTATTCTTCTATGAGATTGAGTTGAGAAAGTTATTGAGCATTGAGTATAGAACATATTGAATCTCTAAAAATTCTCCTTATGATTCTATGATATTGAGAAAATTGTGAAAGTGAGTGTGCATTGAGAGTAGAACATATTGAGTCTCTAACAATTATCTTTATGCTTCTATAATATTGGACAAGTTTTATGTGAGGACTTGTTAAGAAGATTTGAGGCAAGTATTTGAGAATACTTGTGGACTGATTTTATATGATATTTTGTGAAAGATTACGATATAGATTGGACAGATTCTATGTGGACCTATTGAGAAAATTTGGACAAGTTCTGTGTGGACTTGTTGAGTAGATTTAGACAAGTTCTGTGTGGACCCATTGAGCAGATTTGAGCAAGTTCTAGAGATGACTTGTAGAGAATATTTGAGCAAGTTCTAGAGAGAACTTGTGGACAATTTAGTGTGAGCTTTTGTGAAATATTACAAGGCATATTTGAGATAAGTCTTGAGAATACTTAAGAGCAGATTTGATTGATTTGTTCAAACCTTGAGTTAAGGTTTGGGGCAGATCCAACGAGTTGAGTCAATTTTTGAGTTAAGGTTTGAGAATAGAGATCGAGAAACGATTTGTGCTAGATCAACTGGATTGTGTTTAGTGCATATTTTAGGATAAGTTTGTACCATACCAGATATAGAGATTAAAAAATTTTTTCTAGACTGAATGGGATGTGTTTAGTGCAAATTTGAGTGAGATTGTGGAGCGGACATGTGCTAGACCGACTATCTTGTGTTTAGTACAAAGTTGAGCAGATTTGTGCTAAACCAAAGGACTATGTTTAGTACAGATTTGAGATAGAGCTTTGGAGGTGATAGAGTAGAGAGGATAGTAGTCTTCGGTGGATAGAGATCCATCAACTAGGGCGGTGAGGACAAGTCTTCTAAGTGGGGACAAGAGTATTCGGAGAGGAGAGAGATCCACAAGCCAGTGCGGTGGAGGTAGTAGTATTCTAGAATATCACCAACCAGAGCAAAGGAGTTATCCTATGGATAGAGATCCACAAAATTGATTTATGGGATTGGTGTCTCCTTTGGAAAGAGGTCCATAAACATTGTAATTGGGAAGGATTCCCAAAGAGATTGATTGAGAAAATTTTAGTGAAATATTTTCTCTATGGAGGTAGCCCACATTGGGTGAACCATGTAAATTGTGGTGTCTCTATTATGTGTGATGTTTTGTGCATTACTTTAATTACTGCTATTGATATTGTTATCTATACACTTCATAATATTTATTTGGAAAGAAAAGTAAAAAGTGGTCTTATACTGTTCACCCCCCTCTCGAGTATAAGCTTGTGTTCTTTAATTGGTATCAGAGCGATTTCCTTGGGAAGAGTTTAACAACTTGAAGGGAAAAGCTAACAAGAACATAATGGATCCTAAGGATGCATCCAAAAATAACTTAGCACCAGTATTTTATGAAAGTGACTATTTGTATTGGAGTCTGATGATGAGGTTCTATATAATGTCACTTGGCAATGAAGTTTGGGAAGTAGTGGAATTTGGATATGATCCCACAGTCAATCATCATATAGATAAGGAAGGTAAGCTTCTACAACACTATAATTCAAAAGCAATGAATGCACTTGTGAGAGGTTTTCATAGAATAAAGTCTATGAAAGTTATGCATTGTAGAACTACAAACAAGATGTGGGATAAATTACAAAATATTTATGAAGGAGATAAAAGTGTCAAGAAAGCAAAGAGTCAAAATCTCAAGAGACAATTTGAAGTATTAAGAATGAATGAAGATGAAAATGTTAGTGTTTATCTACTTCGAATTGATGAGGTTGTTAATTATATGCGAGGAATCGGTATAAAGATTGATGAATATTATGTTTGTGATAAAGTCTTAATATCTCTTCCAAAAAGATTCAGTGAACAGATTTCTGCTATAGAAGTATTAATATATGGTGATACTATGAAAAGAGATAAGTTGCTTGGTATGCTTACAATATTTGAGATAGGAACAAAAGATCCTATGCCCGAGAAGGAAGCAACATTCAAAGCAATCAGTAAGAAAAAGGGTAAGAAGTCAGAATCAAGCAATGAGTCATCTAGTGATGAAGAAGCTAATTATGGTAGAAGAAATAAAGATTCCAGGAGACCCATAGATATAAGATCTATTAAGTGTTTCAATTGTGTAAGGTTTGGACATTTTACAATAGATTGTAAAGAACCAAATAACAACAATGGTGAAGAAAAATAGGATCATAGGTACAAGGAATCATAAAGATATAGACACAAAAAGAAAAGCAAGGATGGACAAAGCAGACAAGGAAATAAGTTCTTCTAAACACAAAAAAGGAGCTACTATGCGGATAATTGAAGTAAGTACTCAAATTATAGTGATGCTAGTTTCTCAAACAATGATAGAGATGAAGTCCTATTTATGATTGAAGAAAAAGAACGAGTTAAGAAAATACTAGTTATTCTCAAGTGTTTTAGATGTGGTAAATTTGGACATATTGAAGATGATTGTACAAGGGATGGTTATAGTTTCAAGTGATGATGAGTATGAGAATGCATTTGAAGGACCAGATGAAAATATTCTAATAGCATTAGAAGAAGAAGCGAGTGATCCTATAGAAGATAAGTCAAAATAAAATGAAGAAGCGAACAAAAGAAAACAAATAGAGGATTATTCAACAGAGAAAGGTTGTGATATCAAGGGAGAACTTATCTATGCCCTTGACACAAGAAAGAAGGTAAGGGAAGCAAAACTCTAAACTTGAAATTCAGTTTCAAGAAGTTTATGAAGAAATAAGATTGCCCATAGAGGATTTAGAAAAATCAAAGGCTAAAGCAAAGAAGTTTAAAGATAAGTTAGAAGCAAAGATCTTGGAATGTGAGAAGTTAGCATAAGAAGTGGTACTACTAAAATAATATTTAGGGTACTCCAAGATCAATATGAAGGGATTTTAAAATATCTTAAAGAACTTGGATAAGTTCATCAAGACACAAAAGACTACATCCAAGAATACATGTCTTGGATTTGAAAAGGTTCAAAAGAAATAGGAAGAAAAGTCAACTTCAAGTTTTAGAGAAGATACTTCAAAAGAAGACAATGTAAAAGAAAGTCAGAAATCAGAGGATGAGTTGGAAAATAGAGAGTTCAACAAAAATAGAAACAATGCACAAAGAAGATACAAATGGAACAACAATCAAAATAGAAGACCAATGAGGTCAAGACAAGGAAACTTCAATGGAAGATGCTTTTCATGTCACAGTTTGGGTACATGGCTTCACAATGCAGGATACGTGCAAGAAAATAATATAGAAACAAACAACCATTTCATGGGTATTGCTACTCATGTAATCAGTTTGATAATAAGGCAATGAATTGCAGGGTTATTGACAGAATAGGATTATGGCTTCACTAGGAGAAATTCTAAGACATTTACACCTACAAGGAATAATAACATCAATTGTTATAAGTGCAATAATGATGGTCACACAACAAAATGGCATTGAGCAGACATTTCAAAAACAAGTATGAACATGAACTAGAATAGGAACAAAAATAGGAACGAGAACATGAAAGTAGACAAGAATAGGAATAGGAATATTGACATGGACAGGAACATAGACATGGACAGGAACATAGACATGGATATAAATAGTCAGAGGATTCATAAAATATAGAAAAGAAGAGAAAAGGATAAAGGTAAAGAACAATGCTTTCTAGGAGTAGAAATACTCCCACCTCAAAATTAACCACCTTAATAGAAGGTGGGGGAGGGGCTAAGCTAAGAGGCCCATTCTTAGCCCCGATCCCCAAAGGTGACCCTTTGCCATTGATTTCAAAGGAGGAGGAAGATTTGAGCCAGGGGGATCAGTGTCCTAGGGGGAGCAACATAGAAGAAGAAGTCAAGTTTTTGATAAATTTTTTTTTGGTTTACCGTCAATGACAAAGGGGGATATTATTGGACATTTTGAGTCCTAAAAGTTAAAACTGTCATTGATGTCAAGAAATGTAGATAACATTAATATCAATATTTTTGTCAAGGAACAAAGCTCTCAAAGTTGCTATTTGATATCCAGGAAGAAGGCCAAAGGTTAAGAGATTCAGTGCAAAGTTAAAAACGAGATATAATATTTTTTATAAATTATTTAAATTCAATAAGAATTTAAATTTTATAAATAAATACTATTTACACCATAGAATGCAAAGTAAATTAAGGGTTTAAAAATTAAACCTTATAATCATAATTTATAAATTATAAATTCTTTAGAATTTAAAATATTTATAAACTATAATCCTGACGTCATACAATTTAATAAAGCACTTTGTATAAATTATAAAGTGTTTAAAGGTGTCGATGTCATTAAAAGAAGGAAGCATTGACGTTTGAAGAAAATATATGGTTATGTATAAAAGGTGGCCTCAAAGACATCATTATTTCATCCCTCGATCGATTAATATGCGCCAAGGTTAAAAGCTTCGTTTGCAATTTCAAAAAATTTGTTGAGGAAGAAGACGAAAAACATTTTCATCTTAAGCACCAAAGATAAGGTGAAGAAGTTGGATTCTATGAAACACGTTGGACATGGTGGTCCAAGTGGCAAAACTGCAGACATTGGAGGAAGCAAGTGTTGTGTTCGAAACACATTGGTGGTAAACGCCAAAGGGAAAGGTGTTTTCATACGTTTTCATTAGGTGCAAAGACTAAGGTGAAGGTAGAGCCTTTTGACTCTTAAACATGTTCATAGAGCATGTGGTCGTGGAGCCCACGGTAAAATTTCTTGCAGAGGTAGAGATTATGGGGTCAAAACCCATCGGTGACCAATGTAAAGCTTTTGAAATTAATTTTATTGCCTAAGGTTTTCATTAAAGGTGTTTGGAGATATAAGGGTTGTTTGTGAAATTATTTAAAGATTGTTTGTTGGATAAAGTTGATAGTTGAAGGTTATTACTTGGAGTAATAAGGAAGTTTACTATTAAATATTTTTGATAAAGTCTTAAATTATTATATTGCAATATTGAAGGGTTAAGACTTTTGAGTGTTGTTTGATTTTTAATAAAGAGTTTGTGTTAAAGAAGATTATTGTGAAATTATTGAATATTATTTAAGTTGGAGTGATAAGGTGTAATTTGTATATTATTTTGCATTGCATTTTTTTGAATAAATTATTATCTTCTAACCCTTGTTGAGATTGGCAAAGAATAAAATAGTGAGTATGGCAGATTTGTGATCAACTCCTTGTCAAGATAAAGGTATGGGCAAATTCCTTCTTTGTTAAGTTGATTGATTGCTTACTAGAAAATAAAGTTTGAAGTGAAAAGAATTTAATTAGGGTTTCCTTTTCAAAAGTGCTTGAGTGAATGCTTCAAGGTTTTCTAGATTTAAGAGTTGTGATTAAAACCTTGTTTTATAAGCATTGTTGTTGAAGCCATTATATTGTGTGAAAAACTTGGTTTTGGGTTTTGGAAAGAACATGAATATCATTTTTATGTGAAGAATGAGTTATAAGCATTATTGTTGAAGTGAGTTGTTGTGAAAAGAAATTGAACTAGGGTTTGAAAAGAACATGAGTATCATTGTTATGTGAGACTTTTTGTTGAGCACTATTGGAAACATTTTTAGTTGGTTGATATATGCTTGGACTAGGGTTTGTAAAAAAGGGAAGCTTCATTAAGTAATTTGTTGAGTTGAGTTAGTTAAGCCTAGTCAAGTGTTTCTATAAAGTGATTGTTCAAGTTACATAAAACAAGCTATTCTACATTTTGATTTGAGTGATTGAGCATTGAGTATAGAACATATTGATTATCTAACAATTCTCTTTATGTTTCTATGATATTGAGTTGAGAAAGTGATTATGCATTGATAGTAGAATATATTGAGTCTCTAAAAATTCTCTTTATGCTTCTATGATATTGAGTTAAGAAAGTGATTGAGCATTGAGTATAGAACATATCGAGTCTCTAACAATTCTCCTTATGATTCTATGAGATTGAGAAAATTTTGAAAGTGAGTGTGCATTTAGAGTAGAACATATTGAGTCTCTAACAATTTTCTTTATGCTTCTATAATATTGGACAAGTTCTATGTGAGGACTTGTTAAGAATATTTGAGGCAAGTCTTTGAGAAGACTTGTGGACTGATTTTGTGTGAGATTTTGTGAAAGCTTACAATACATATTGGACAGGTTTTGTGTGGACCTGTTGAGTAGATTTGGATAGGTTATGTGTGGACATGTTGAGAAGATTTGGACAGGTTTTGTGTGGACTTGTTGGGCATATTTGAGCAAGTTATAAAGAGGACTTGTATAGAATATTTGAGCAAGTTCTAGAGGACTTGTGGATAAATTAGTGTGAGCTTTTGTGAAAGCTTACAATTCATATTTGAGACAACTCTTGAGAATACTTAAGAGCAAAGTTGATTGATTTGTTCAAACCTTGAGTTAAGGTTTGGGGTAGATTTAGCAGATTTGAGTCAATATTTGAGTTAAAGCTTGAGAAAAAATTTATGCTAGACCAATTAGACTATGTTTAGTGCATATTTAAGAGCAGATTTTGGTGTAGATTTAAGGATAGGTTTGTACCAGACTAGAGATAGAGATTGAGCAGATTTGTGCTAGACCGACTAGACTATGTTTAGTGTATATTTGAGTGAGATTGTTGAGAAGACCTATGCTAGACTGACTAGACTGTGTTTAGTGTAGAGTTGAGCAGATTTGTGCTAAACTAGCTGGACTGTGTTTAGTATAGATTCGAGATAAAGCTTTGGAGGTGACAAATCAGATTAGACACTAGTCTCTAGTGGATATAGATCCATCATCCAGAGCACTGAGGTAGGTCTTCTAAGTGGGGACAAGAGTCTTTAGTGGAGAGAGATCCACGAGCCAGTGCAGTGGAGGTAGTAGTCTTCTAGAAGATCACTAGCCAGAGCAAAGGAGAAGGAGTTCTCCTATGGATAGAGATCCACAAACTTGATTTAGGGGATTGGTTTCTAATTTTGACATAGGCCCATAAACATTGTAATTGGGAAGGATTCCCAAAGAGATTGATTGAGAAAAATTTAGTGAAATATTTTCTCCATGGAGTAGCCTACATTGGGTGAACCACGTAAATTGTGGTGTCTCTATTGTGTGTGGTGTTTTATACATTACTTTGATTATTGCTATTGATACTACTATCTATACACTGCATAATATTGATTTAGAAAGAAAAGTAAAAAGTGGTCTTATATTGTTCACCCCCTCTCAGTATAAGCTTGTGTTCTTCATCAAACTACTCTAAAATCTTCACCAAGACTTTCTTCAAATCTACTCTCAAGTATTCTATAAGACTTACCTCAAATCTACTTTCATGTCTTCACTAAGACTTACCTCAAATCTACTCTCAAGTCTTCACCAAGACTTGCTTAAAATCTGCCCTCAAGTCATCTCAAGAACTTGCTCAATTTGCTCTCAAGTATTCACAAAGACTTACTTCAAATCTACTTTCAAGTCTTCACTAAGACTTGCTCAATCTACTCAAACACATGCTCAAAACAACTCATAAGATATGCTCAAACAATCTCATATCAAGCACACAATACTCTCAATTGCTTTGTTTAATATTCAAAGTAATTATTTTAACTTGAAGTAGTTTATATGCTATCCAGAATTCGTTTAACCTATTTTTGCTTTGATGGAGATATGTCTTCAAAACCTGTTTTACTTGTAATAAAACCCTCTTACCAATTCTAGGTTAGACAGCAATAGTATATCTCAAAATCTCCACAAATATTCTTCTCAATAATTATTTCACTATTCAAGAAATACAATAAAATATCAAGTCATAAATACACCTTATTATCTCCAATACTCTCAAATTAACATTCAACACATAAAAATAAATTTCCTTTGTTAACACCTTATAATCTCCAATCTTCTCAAAATAACATTCAATACATAAAAATTAAGCTCCCTTGTTAACACCTTGTAATATCCAATATTCTCAAAATAATATTCAATACATAAAAATAAGGTTCCTTTGTTAACACCTTATAATCTCCAATATTTTATTTTTTAAGCATAAAAAAATAAATAAAATATTATTTGAACAATCCTTATGAATCCCTAAGCTTTTTAGCACATGCCCTTTAATTATCATGTGGCCTCAAACCAACCTCTACATTTCAAAAGAATTTGTCAAAATTAATTTAAAATTGCATACCTTATAATTGTTGGCCCACTTCACCAAAAGTATTGCCCATGGCTTCGATGACCAGTGCTCAACAACCAATAAAATCAAACTTGTAACCTATGTTGTCGTAGCGCCTTAGCCCAAGGCTAAGCTGTCACATGGGCTACACACCCAGACCAAAGTTGCATGCTCTGCAACTAATGCTGCCACACAAATTTTAGTGAAAATAAAGACTTCTCATCTTCTTTGCAAAAATGAATCGCATGGGATTCAAAACCACAACCTGCTCCTTACAAGTGCCTTAGCCATGCATTCGACCACCGTCTGCGCTATCCAACACCTTGGGATGTTTTTGTCACACCAAGTAAAATTAAATACAACTACTTCTTTCTATTAAAACAAAACTCACGAGCTTTTTCTTCCCTCTCGAAAATGCAATGCTCGAATATTATCATTTGGCATTTGAATAATTGCTTCACTAAGATGTTTGGAAATGAAAATCATTTCCTATTAATATTTTATCCTTTACATTAAAACACATCGGCCCTTTCAAATTTTAAATTTAATTTAAACACTTTAAACTTTGCACCATTAATTATTTAAATTAAAATTTTAACCTTTAGGTTAAAATATTTTAATTTAAATAAATTAAATTAAAACCTCTTGCCAACCTTTATAATCTGCTCAATGGGTCTTGTCGGGGATATATATTTTTAATTATTCCTTGGACCTTGTTATTTCTCACCTCTTTCTTTTGCCCAAATATTAAATATTATAATATTATTTAAACTTGCTTCCCTTTGCTTGGGTCTTCTACCTTTTAGGCCTCTTTAGGCATATAATATTTAAAATAAATATTATACCCTTTTTATTTTAACAACTTCCTTGCATTTTGGAAAATCAACCTTGTGACATCAATGACAATAAAACTGGACATCAAACCTCTTGACATCAATGACAACAAAACTTGCTCAAATTTCTAACAAAAAGAGATCCTCGAAAAAATCACACACCTTTCCTCCTAGGAATGAATGATTCTAAAGATACACTAATAAAAAAGTGAACCTTGATAGACTAGACTCAGATTAAGCATTATATTTTAGCTCAATGACCTTGATATAAATTGACAACCCACTTTAATCAATTTCTGATATATTTCAATCTAACAGGTTGATATTCAGCCTCCAATATAACTATTCTTTGTAATATCCTTTTCCAACGTCTATATGAACCCAAAGCCATATCAAAAAATATCTCATGAATCATTCAAAATTTAAATTTCTAATATGCTATTTAACTTAAAGATAATAAAAGTTATATTTCTTTCATTACATTTAATTTCAATCGATTGTAATGAAAGAAAAACATAACTTCGATAGTGATAGTTGAATACTTCAACATTTACTAAGATTAGATAATGTAATCTTAAAAAAAAATTGAATAGTTGAATACTTCAACAATTAATATGTTTAGACGATATAATCTTAAAATAATTTAAATAGTTGATGAAGCTGAAAGGGAACTTACCATTTTTATTTCCCACTTCTAGATAAGAGTCGATTCAATCCAGAATCTTAGTTAATTTAATTGAGAATCTACTAAATTTGGATGCAAAACAAAATGAAAAAGTAAACCAAAATTCCTGACTCCTCTTATTTCTCTTGGTTTGGAATTTTTTATTGTATTCCACTCACATACAAATATTACAGTTTCAATAGAGACTATAATAAAATTTAATTAAAAATACTAATTAAAGATTAAATATTAAGATTGAAAGATTTTGATTGCAGAGTGTTCACACAATAAAGTATTATATTTGACAAATGGTATTGAAAAGCCAATATTTAATCTCTTACAACTTAAATGTAAACTAATATTAGAAGGTCGATGCTTACATTAATAGAATTCAAATGCAAAGTAAGGCCTATGTAGACATAAAAATAAGGCATGTCATAATATATGCATGTGTAAATATGATTTAAAATTTAATTTGAGACCAACGTTCAAAAATTAAGTCAATTAAAAAAAGCAAATCTATTCAATTCAATTCATTGTTCTCCATGTATGAATTTCCTTGATAGTCAAACAAAAAAATCATAAATTCTTTTGTCAACCAGAACCCAATATTTTAAAAAGACCTCTACGACTTTCTACTGGTCAAATATTTACCCTAAAATAGATCATCTATAATAGAATAGATTACATAGAATTTCTTGTTTTTGGGTTATGATTCACTTTATAAGTGAAACTTACCTCTATGCAATCACTCATGTTGAAAAATACAAATTATGAAAATGAACGAAAATTTAAAATATAGTGTAAAAGTTTGCTTCATATTTTCATTGTATATCCTTCAAATTAGTATCACAACCTAGGCCATCAATGGGGAGTTTCAAATCCATAACAATGGCTTACATCAATAATCTTCTATAATTGCAAATCTCATGATTCAATGATAAGAATTATGATTATTGAAGAATACAAATGAAAATATTGTTTGGGTCTTAAGAGCTATGGAACCTTGTGGAGAATGGGTATATATAACCCAAAAATACAGTAGCATTGAATGCACTTTCTCAAGATAAGAAATAATTATTGAAGGAGAAAAAAAAAGGACCAATAAGCCATGTTATACATTATACATTATACATGTAATAAATGAGACCATCTTCCTAGAATTCTAGTAGCAATTAAGTCAAAGTAAGCATTTATCCAACTCCTTCCAAGGCACTAAAAAAGTGAAGTTGATGAGATTACAAATGCTGAGAAGAGAGTTTGAAAATCTATAAATAGATGAAGCTAAGTCCATAAGTGACTTCTTTATTTGAACAATAGGAATTATCAATTGGATGATGATTAATGGCAAAAATATAGATAACCAAAGAATTATAAAAAAGATACTGAGAAGCCTAACAACAAGGTTTGAATCTATAGTCATTGTTATCGAAGAATCAAGGAATTTAACAAATCTTTATTGGATGAGTTTATGGTTTATTTGTAAACACATGAGAAAATACTGAACCACAAAACATTTTCCTTATTGGACCAGACATTTAAGACATAGGTCTCATTTAGAGATAACAATCAAAATGAATAATACGAGTAAGCAAACTCAAATTCTTAAGGAGGAAGAAGATGAAATAATGGAGGTAGATATCATAAAGGACAAGAAAGAGGAGGAAGAATAAAATACTACAACAAAGGAGAACTAGTTGTAATTTTTATTAAGCAATAGAAAGAGGTAGCAATCGAAATCAGTAAGGAGGATCAAATCAAAGGTATGATAAATCTAAATCAAATGTTATTACTATAAGAAATTTGAGAATGATAGTTGAGTGTAGAAAGAATATGGTTAAGGAAAACAAACAACAAATTCACTATACCAATGAGAATGAGAATGAAGAATACAAAGATGCATGTGGGTTTGTGATACTAACTTGTAATGCTAATGAAGAGAGTCAAAAGAATATTTGGTATCGTGATAATGACTACAATAACCACATGTCTACAAATAGAGAAATGTTCTCACAACTAGATGAAACCATCAAATATTACGTGAAGATGGAAAACAACAAGGTACCTATCATGGGCAAAGGAAGGATTATAATACACACAAAATAAGGAGAAAGAAAACACATTCATGATGTGTTTAGGCTAAAACATAATTTTCTAGGCGTTGGATAGCTTGTGCAAAAGGAGCACAACATGTATTTTGAAAATAAAGCTTACATTATTAGAGATAAAGAAGATATATTCATAGCAAATGAAGCCATGAAAAATAATAATACATTTCCTCTAAAAATCCAAAGTGAAACATTGCTTCCATTTAGTGCAGTTGTAAAGAATACTACATGGCTGTGGCATCTTATATTTGGTCACTTGAGTTTCAATGGTTAAAATTTTCTACACAAAAAGTAGATGGTGAGGGGATTGCCTATCATAGAGTAACCCAATCAGGCATGTGAAGGTTACCTTGTAGGCAAGCAATGTGGGGATGCATTCCCTATAGGACAATCATGGAGAGCTTCATAACCATTGCAACTAGTGTATTTAGATATATGTGGACCTATGCAAACCAACTCATTTTCCAACAATATATACTTTGTAAATTTTATAAATTATTTTATATGGAAGACATGGATATACATTCTCAAAAAAAATTCATCAGCTTTTGATAAATTTAGCAAGTTCAAAGATCTAGTTTAAAAGCAAAGTGGTTGTTATGTGAAGAATCTAAAAATATATGGAGGATGTGAGTATATCTCAAATGAATTCCATAATTTTTGCAAAGAAAATAAGATAAGAAGGTAGTTCACAACCATATACACACCACAAAAAAATGGTGTAGTAGAGAGAAATAATAGGACCATAATGAATATGACAAGAAGCATGTTGAAGGCAAAAGTATTGCCAAATGAATTCTAGTTAAAAGTTGTAGTATGTGCAGTTTATCTATAAACGTATCCCAAATAGAGTGTGAAGGACATAATCATACAAGAAGCATGAAGCAAAAAAAACCATCTTCATTGGATGTAGTGAAGAAGAAAAGGCCTATAGATTGTATAACCATGTTACAAAGAAGTTGATCATAGGCAAAGATGTGAAGTTCATGGAAGATGAAGCTTGGAATTAGACTTTCAAGACCGGTCAGTAAGGACCAACAATTATTGAGTCAGAAGACTTAAATTGAAAGAGCATGGATCAACCTACAATTTCAAGAAATAATTTTTGTGGAGGCAAAAATCCTTCTTCATCAAACTCACCATCACTTGCAAGAATTATATCCAATATGAGGACACCAACAAAGACAAGAAACTTACAAGAAATATATGAGGTAACAAGAAATAAAATATAAGCTGAAGAACATTATGATTTTAATTTAGTTTTAGAATGTGATCATATTTTGTTTGTAAAAGTAATTAAATATACCAAATGGGTGAAATTCATGGATGATGGAATTGAAGACTTGGGAGCTATGGATCTTCCAACAAGAAAGAAAACCATTGGTGTAAAATTGGTGTATAAAATCAAATTTAATGTCATGGGTGATGTGTAAAGGCGTAATGCAAGGATGTTTGTAAAAGAATATAAATAAAAATCAGGCATTGATTATCATGAAGTGTATGCACTTGTAGCAAGGCTTGACATAGTGAGAATGATTTTGTCATTGGTAGCTCAAAAGGGGTGGAAAGTTTACTAGATGGATATCAAGTCAGCCTATATAAATGGTGTGTTGTAAGAAGATATCGATGTAGACCAATCACCTAGCTATGAGCTATAAGTACAAGAAGACATGGTATATAAGCTAAATAAAGTTTTGTATGAATTAAAGTAAATAAACAAGGCTTCGTATAGTTGCATTGATGCATAATTTTAGAAGAATAGCTTCATCAAGTTCCCATATGAGAAAAATATTTACATTTAGACAAATATTGAAGGAGAGATGATAATAGTTTTCTTATATGTATATGATTTAATTTATACTAGCAACACCAATATGTTTGATCAATTTAGAAATGTCATGAAACATGAGTTTAAGATGATAGACCTGGGCTTAATGAAGTATTTTATCATAATTTAAGTTACCTAATCAACATATGGTATCTTCATTTCTCAAGGCAAATATATCAAAGATATTTTTAAAATGTTTAGAATGGAGAACAATAAACCAACCATCACTCTAGTTGCAATAGGTATGAAATTGAGTAAGAAGAATTGCAACAACAATGTGGGTTCGACATTCTAGAAGAGATTAGTTGGAAGTCTCATGTATTTCGTAGCCACCAGACCTAACATTGTGTATGTAGTGATTTTAATTAGAAAATTCATGGAGGTACCAAAGAACACTCATGTGCAACAAAAAACGAATACTACAATATGTTAATAGGACCAAAGACCATGGTAAGTTTTATACAAGATCAAATAATATTGAGCTTGTTGGCTTCACAAATTGTGATTAAGATGGAAATATTGACTTTCAAAAGAGAACTTTCGAGTACACATTCTATTTTGGATCAGGTGCAATATCATGTTCATCCGAAAAAACAACCCATTGTTGCACTATCTACTATTGAAGTAGAGTATGTTGTTGCAACTTCAATCGCATGTCAATTAGTTTGGCTGAGAAGAATATTAGGTGAGTTGAATAGTCAATAGGAAGGGGTAACTACAATATTTTACGATAATAACTCTATCATAACACTATCCAAGGATCCAATATTTTATGACAGAAGTAAGCACATTGCTATCCAATATCATTTCGTCAAAGAGATGGTAAAAAATAATGAATTTGAATTGTTTTTTAGTAGGTTATAGACATCTTCATAAAACCTTTGAAGGAGGAAGATTTTAAAAGGCTTAAGAAATTGTTAGATGTCAAAGCTTTTGTAACATTTGGCATAAGGGACGATGTTGGAAATTAATTCAGATTTCACCTACCTTTGGCATATATCTGATAAATCTTATTTTTTGGGAATGATAAAATCCATCACCTAGAGCACTTGCATTTACTCATGGTGGTTCTAGTTTTTTGGTATTAGAGTTCCACCTATCTGTTAATTAATGTGTTAATTGAAATTTTCTCTCTTTCCTTAGCTATATATATGAAGGTTGGACATGATTTTATTTTCAATGGAAGTGGAGCAAGTTGTTAGAGAAGAAGAGCAAAGAGTTTCAGAAACAATAATATAGAGAAGAAGCGAAAGTATTAGTAGAAAAAAGAGTGAGTTGCTTTGGGAAGTGCAATTGCAACCTTGCAAAGGATAAGAAATCATTCTCTATAAAGAAAACAAACCTTCGATGTATGTGTCCATTTGTTAAGAAGCATTTTGGTAGAAGTCTCAATTATAAGAAAAATTCACTTTACTAGAAATAGTTAAGAATAAATACTTTCGATTGTTATGAAAGTGTTTTAAAGTAAACAATTTTGACAAAATTTCTATTTATCACAAGTTACTTTCTACAAATATTTTGGTGTGTGAAAATTTTGATTGATTATAAAGTTTTAGTAATTTAATATAATAGCAAATATTTACATTTACATGTCATTAGGTGTTTTTGTTTGAGTGGTACTTTATCTTATGCTAAAGTTTCAATTATTGTGAAGGTTCTATAAATGGTGTAAAAGTATGTTTTATCTTTTCATTGCATGTCCTTCAAACACATCATTATTTACTAATATTAGATGATGTAATCTTAAAAAAGTTGAATAGTTGATGAAGCTCAGAAGGAACTTACCTTTTTCCTTTTCCACCCCTAGATAGGAGTAGATTCAATCTAAAATCTTAGTTGATTTAATTGAGAATCTCCTAAATCTAGACGGAAAAAAAATAAACCAAAATCTAAAATTTTTGGCTTCTTTTTTCCTCATGGGTTGCATTTTTTTAAAGTATTCTACACATACAAATATTAAAGTTTCAATAATAATTTGGAGTTCATCTCTTTTGTTCACATCTAGGGAATGGAATAGGGTTGCAGATTATTTGGACAAATGGGCTTCTAAGTTTCAGGGGAATTGGTTTGTTAAGGGTTGGGATCACCTCCCTTTTGACTGTTCTCGGCATCTTCATAATTTACTTCCTGAGGATATGTCTGGTTGAGGTTTTTGTTGGTTGTTTGTTCTCAGCTGTAAAGTTTCTTTGATCTAATAAAATTTTACCCCTTTTTTATTAAAAAAAAATATTAGCCAATGTAATCTTAAAAAAAATTGAACAATTGAATACTTAAACAATTACTAAGATTAGACAATGCAATTTAAAAATAAAATTGAATAGTTGATGAAGCCAATACGGAACTTACATTTTTTCTTTGCTACTCATAGATAAGAGTCGATTTAATCGAAAATATTAGTAGATTTAATTGAGAATATCCTAAATATGAAAGCCAAAAAAAAAAAGAGAATTAGCACATATCTATTAAAGAAATACAAATGAAAGCTACAAAATTACATAAGAAACAAACCAAAATCCAAAATATTTGCCTTCACCACTTCCTCCTCGCTTACATTTATTTAGAGTATTCTACACACATACAAATATTAAATCTTCAATAAAGACCATAATAAAAATTGATTGAAAATATTAACTAAGACTAAAATATTTTTTTGGAGAGTGCTCACACAATAAAATATTATAATTGACTACTGGTATTAGAAAGCTAACATTTGCTCTCGTACAATTTAAATGCAAACTGATATTAGGAATCCGATGTTTATAACTATATAATTCAAATGCAAAGCAAGCATTTGCTCTCATACAATTAAAATCGAAATTGATATTAAGAAGCCAACATTTACAACCATAGAATTCAAACGCAAAGCAAGGCCTATGTGGACAAAAAAAATAAGGTCTATGAGAATATGTGTATATATAATTCAAAATTGAATTTGAGTCCAATGTTCAACAATTAAATTAGTTGAAATAAATAAATCTATCCTATTAAAAGACCTCTATGACATCCTACAGTTAAAATAAAAATTTGTAAAATAACTTTAAATACAAAAAAATAGAACATAATTTAGATGGGTTAAACAAAGAAATCAAAATCAAATACATTGACTTACTATAAAATTTTAAATACTTTGTTTACCTCTTAAAGTTTATCCTTCTTTCTTTTTCCTCAAACAAGATTTAAAAAAAACATAAAACAAACACAACCATGGCCATGGTAATACATTTGAAAAAAAACATTATAAAAACAAAATAATTTTTTTTGGAGAAGTAAATTAGACTGCAATGTCTAAATAATGCTTTTGAAATGGGTATATAATTGTCCTTAAATCCATTCTAAAAAAATATCTCATAACCCATTCAAAATTTAAATTTTTGCGAATGAACAAAGCACCAAATTACTGCACTGTATTTTTTAATATGAAATATTTTTTCAATTAAAAAATAAATTAATTTTTTGATATGGTATTTAACAAAAATAAAAAATTCTATTTCTTTCATTACAGTTAATTCCCATTGACTGTAATGTGTATTTTTTAATATGAAATATTTTTTCAATTAAAAAATAAATTAATTTTTTGATATGGTATTTAACAAAAATAAAAAATTCTATTTCTTTCATTACAGTTAATTCCCATTGACTGTAATGAAAGCAATACATAACTTCAACAATGAATAGTTACGATGTAATCTTAAAAAAATATTGAACAACTAAATGCTTAAATATTTAATAAGATTAGATAGAATTTGGAATCAAAAGAAAAGAAATTAGCTCACATCTATTAAATAAATACAAATGAAAGCAACAAAATTATAAAAAAAAAAAAAAGAAGCAATCCAAAATCTTTGTCTTCGCTTCTTCCTCCTTGCTTGCATTTTTAGAGTATTCTATACACATACAAGTATCACAATTTCAATAGAAGTTAGTGTTTACAAAAATAAACTTCAAATGCAAAGCAAGGCCTACACGGATATGAAACTAAGGCATGCCAGCATATACATGTGTATAATGGAATTTAAGGTCAACTTTCAGCAATTAATTTGGTTGGAAAAGGCAAATCGATCCTATTTAATTCATGTTCCTCATATATAAAATTTCTTGATAGGCAATGTAACAATCCTCCTAAGATAAATTGGTGACTTTTACTTACTTTTTATTTTTAAAATGTGGTACTGCTAATAATAATGTATGTTGTTTCAATGAATAAAAGGAGGACGACAGAAGAAGGTAAGTGAGAGATGGTGATGGTGTAAAATAACACTACGACCATACGTCGTTGCATACATATAGGTGCATTTAGGTGAAAGACTTGCATTATGGGTGTATTTTATTTGGATATGTGCTTGTTGTTTGATGAGAAATTATGAAAATATGCAACGTTAGATGGCAATGAAAGTACCTAGCACATAGGAGCCATTTTCTAATAAACCATTAAGTGAACCGCGAATTATTTGTAGGTTTACTATTAAGTTCATGAAGTTATGAAGGATTTAAATGAATAAAAAATATATATAATAATAATAATATTTCGTGTGTGGGGCGAAATGGGAATGGAGGCAGCTTCGTGTTAAAGAAGGCATGTAACCTACATGATGACACTTAACTTCCATTATGCTCGTTGGGACGAAAAGGTGGGAAAACAGGTAAGGAAGTGGGTTTGTATCTTATGTTTGGCATATTTAAAAAAAAAATAAGAGGATTGAGCCGAGAGGAAGAAAGGGAGTAGAGAATTTTAACGGGAGTTCGTTGAGCACACATGGGAGAGAAGACTCAGAAGAAGAAATACAACCATATATTAGCTAATATAAAAAAACAACAGGTCAGTTTGCTAGATTTTCTTGTGTGAAATTGTGACAGTTGAGATATTAGAATCGCTTTGTTTTATGGATTTGAAATAAAATCTACAAAGTAATGGTCTTGATGGTTGGATTGTTATATTTTTTTGTGTTGAACCAGATAAAATCTGCATGTAATTTATAAATTTGAAGGAAGAATGTGTGCTTTATTTGAATTTACGTTATTTGATGAGGTTTGAGTGTTGATGTATGAAATTGAACCCGATAACCTATTTCTTTAGAGAGTAGGAGATCTCTGAAGAATGTTTTAGGACCAAAGTGAAGATTTTACCGATGCCTATTTTAGATATCTTGTTTTATAAAGATTTTTTTGGGACTGCCAATGTTATCTATGGTATTGCAATGATACTAGAATTGAAATCTGAATATTAGGTTTGATGATAGTCTTGCTTTAATTTTGCCTGTGATGTTAGAATATTATTGTTTTCTACCTTGGTAAACATTGTGCAATATTGAAGGAAATGTTTTGAGATAAATGTTAAAGGAAATAGTTTAATATCGAAGGAAATGTTTTGAGATAAATGTTAAAGGAAATAGTTTGTGCATGTCGAGGAGATCATCATGCAGGTATTAACATGCATATTTCAAAACATTAGAGGTTGTCTAATCCTTGTTGGCACCGTTCAAGTATTTGTTCACCAAATATGATGGCGAAACAAGGGTACTTGGAGAAAGCACACACTCCAACAATCTTTTCTTTTGGCAACGAAGGAGCTTTCTGTAGTTTTTCCCTTACAAAATGAAGTACATGATATCAGTTTTATGACTGGTTAATGTTCCATATGTCAATAGCTTTGTAAAGAATAGAAAACTACAGTCAGATTGAAAAACTTTAGTGTTTGGAAAATGAATGACACTCATCCACCATATTTTGTACAATTAATGTAATATTTTTGAGATATAGTTCTAAGATGTTGATTATAGGGGAACATTGGCTGTTAGTTATTCATACAGATGAATGAAAAATACTACAATTTATTATTATATCATATGCATGGTGCATCATTATTTGAAATTATAAATAAATATTTACTTGGTTTATCTTCATTTAGAAACATACTTCTGTGCAACAAACTATTGTGTAATCTTGACTGATGATACAAAACCGAAAGGGAGACTACATCTGGGTGAACTATGCATGATAATTTTTATAAATTGAAAAAATGTTTGGCATTTTCTATTTAATTTGAAATTTAGAAAGCGTAGGTTAAGTATATACTTTAATATTATGGTTTTAAGTTGACTGTTGTGTAGCTGGGAATGTTAAGACGTAGTTATCTACCAATAAGACTATTTACCTTGTCTTGTAGCGAAAAATTTGGTAATATAATTTATAGTAGGAGTGACTCAAGTTAAAGAGATATCCTGTGTTGCAAAAGGTTAAGACCTGAGAGATATATGCCATGCTCCCAGAAAGTAAAACTGTTAATCATCACTAAATCTAGATGTAGCTGAGAGAAATTATGTTTCAAACATATATCATCCTCATTAACTAGAGAAAATACTATCTATTGCAAAATGATTAGTGGAAGTTCGTATTCCAACTTCGTTATTTAGAATGTGAAGTAGAGCTAACATAAAAGTGGTCTTAATCTATAATGAGAACCGAAACGTAGAAATTGTATCCAAGTTTGAAAAGAGGTTTTGTTAGAAAATGTAATGGAAGAAACGCATTTTTAATCCATTTTCTCATTAAAAATAGAAAAAGAATAGGAGAACCCATTGAGATAGCTTAAAACCTTATAGGATTTGTGCTTAATGAGTAATAAATCCAATGGTTGAGTTAACACATGCCGTAATTACATTATCGAAACATAACTAGAAAGTTAGTTCATTAGAATTATATGGTTTGACAGCTAATGTTAAATGTTATATCTAGGCAATTACGGTGTTGCTAGTTGAAATGGTTAACGATGGTTACTATCGTCAAGAAAATAAATTCCTTTTAAATTTATTGATATATATATATATATATATATATATATATATAATTGTTAATAATGACTTAAAAAAGAATACTTAAGGGTTTGCCTAATTATGCACATAACTATATAAGTGTAAGCTCTTGTGAGATCTACACTAACTTACCTTTAGTTATACATTATATATATATATATATATTTATTTTTTAATAAACAACTTTGAATAAATTTATATGGTATTATACATTTATAAAAATAACATACTATTGTTTAAGCAATGTTGGAGAAACAAAACCTTAGACTTGTCATTATTATTGAAAACTCTTATATTCAATAGAAATGTGCTACAAGCCTTATTCTTATTCATCAAAAAGGATGAATGATATTTAATGCAAAAGAAAAAAATAGCTTGAAACACCCAATGCTATTGGAATATGAGCAAACATTCAACGTGACTCAATAGCAACCATTTTATGGCAGAATAGGTTGAAAAAAGTGACCTTTATCATAACTTATAACGAGGGACGGTATGGGACATCTCCTCTAGGTCATTACATAGGAAGTACAAGTGATAAGTCCTTGTACCATTTTAATTAGAAGAGGGCTAGTATGACCACGAAAGCTAGTTCTGCCATGATGTTTGGTATGGGATAAATTATCGTGAGTTATAAATGGGTAAGTAAACTAATTTTAGTATCAGGGTAATGACATGACTCTAGTTGACTCTAGGTGAGTGGATAATTAGCTAGACACCAAGCATATGTATGCTAACCCCTTGCACACCAAGTTTAGAACATGTTGATTAGTTAGTCGAGGTTCATCATGCTAATGGATGGAGAGAGTGTGTGTCCATCCTCTAGGTGTTATGGGCCCTAGAGGATAACCCCAACCATGGATCAACCCTCATTCTAGAACAAATGGAAGATAAATAAGAAAGTTGGATCCACAAAATGGTATCTTTACGAGATTTGACAAATCTTGTCCACTTGGGTGATTGTTTGTAGTAGTTCAAATTCCAAAAAGTGGTTGACATGCCTTGTATTTATTGAATATTATATTATTTATTCATTGGGTGAACCTTAATTACCATGAACATGAAACCTCTTTTCTAAGATTAACGATAAATTCAAATAATAAAAAATTACCTTGAAAATTGCTTGGGATGTTTTATGTGGTGCAACCAGGTGAATAGACTTGGGATGTTACATGTGGTATCAGAGCAAAAAATATTCTAATGTTGTAGGACTCGGTATGATATTTTATTATATAAAATCAAATCAATTAATTAAATTACTTCTTTTACCCACAGGTCTAATGCCACACATGTTGCAAGGTGGATCTTTGAGGAATCCCATGAGATATAGGTAGTAAGAGACCACCATAAGACCTCCAAAGGGACCATGGATAAGGGCTATTAAAGAATTTCCTCAAAGGGAAATAAGAATGAGCAATTAAATGAGCCTCCACCAAGTGAGTCTAATAAGGAGGAAGGAAGTTTGACAAAGGTATTTCAACTATTACAAACCCATATGGAACAACAAAAAGAGGAAATGGTATAAAATAAAGCTCACATGGCCCAACGATAAGAGTTAATAGTCCAAAAAAAGAGACTGATAGAGGACTTAACCAGGGATAGGGAAACTATAGGTAGACTAGAAGGAGCATCCAGTGAGCCTGCAGGAACTGGTAGGGCCATAGTGAACGTGGAATTGGCCAAGAACCTAAAGAAGGTTGTGATTTTAAAATTAATTGGCAAATTTGATGGAGATATAGAGGAATATTGGTTGAATGAACTTGAATTATACTTTTTCCTGATGGTTTTGTCATCAAAATATAAAATTGCATTACCTATAATGAATATGGTAGAAGTAGCCCTGGATTGGTGTAAGACCTTTAAGATGGGGTAGGACATTTATGCTACAAATCTCAAATAGGAAGACTTTGGAAAGGAATTTAGGAAAATATTCCTAAGCAGTACTATGTGGAGAAGTTTTCTAAATTCACTAATTTACAATAAGAAACAATGACAATCTGAGCTTATCATCAAAATTTTATTCAATTATTGTAACATGTGCCTGAGTATGAGAAAAAAGAGGACATGAAGGTACAATAATTTATTTTGGGGCTCCATCCTATAGGACTATGATGAATATGCTTAACCCTAAAAACTTACCTAAAGCTTTTGATTTGTCTCATAAAAAAGAAGCCAATCAAGAAGCCAAAAAGTCTTATTTTATTTATCAAAAGCTATTTGAAAAGGATAAGGATGAGCTTAGGAAGTGTAAGAGTGCAATATTTATGAAGTGGAAATAAGAGAAAAGTAAAAAGCATAAAGGAGAGGATCAAAACAAGTCAGGAAACAAAAACCAAAATAACTTCCAAGGTAATAAGTTCAGAAGATATGGAAAAGGGTATCCTAGAAGAAATGAGCAAAGACCATGAGATTAGGAGAAAGCTAAGGAAGTTGCATTACAAGTCAGGAATGAGGATAGCAACAAGAATATTAGGGCTCCTCCAAATGGTTGC
Source organism: Wollemia nobilis (assembly GCA_028583015.1). Lineage (NCBI taxonomy): Eukaryota > Viridiplantae > Streptophyta > Pinopsida > Araucariales > Araucariaceae > Wollemia > Wollemia nobilis. Next base: position 122,271 of record JAQPPZ010008625.1, on the reverse strand, counting down.
TATGTTTGTAGAGGCCCCCACTTTACTAACAAGTTCTCTCACAGAGTAGACCTTTACCAGAAAGCACCAGAAGAGACTACCCACCATATTTTTGTAGCAACAAGTAGTCTCATACTTGATGGGCAAGTTACTTATTTTCTGTTAAGTGGTAAAATTTATGATAAATATGTATGCATTTTTATTGATAGTGGATCTACTAATAGTTTTATTTCCACTAGTTTAGTGAGGGACATACCAAAAAGGCCTAGATTTTTGGCTAACGGTTGGAAGGTGAAGTATGGGTCAGGTTAGACCTATTTAATAAACCAATGTTTATTTTACCCTCACATTATATTACCTCAAGGAAAAATAATCGACACTTGTATGTGGATCCCCTACATACCTTCGACATTATTCTTGGTGTTGATTGGCTAAAAGCCCATAAAGCCCTCTTGAATTTTGAAGAAAAATGGATAGATCTTACAAATGAATCTAATCAGAGAGTTAGAATTCATTGTTATCGTGGTTATATTAAACCACACTTGTTGGTAATGTAAGTGAATAAAGCAATAAGGAAGAAAGCAATGATATATGTAGTTAATATGAAAAAGAAAGAAGAAAAAAAAGATGATTCAGATCTCTTCCAAAAACATCCTATCTTGAGTGACTTTAAGGATGTATTTTTGGAGGACTTTCCAGGTTTATCTCCCTAAATAGAATTTGACTTTTCAATAGAGCTATTGCCTAGAGCTGCACCTATTGCTAAGGCACCATATAAAATGACTCTTATAGAATTACAAAAGCTCAAGACTCAACTTTAGGATCTATTAGAGAAAGGGCGTATTAAGCCCAGTGTCTCTCCATAGGGTGCTCTTGTTTTGTTTGTTAAAAGTAAAGATAGATCCTTGCGATTATGCATAGAATACCTGTTGCTAAATAAGGAACTGCCAAGAATGGGATATCATTATCTAGAATAGATGATATTTTTTATCAACTGAAAGGAGCTACCATCTTATCAAAAATTGATCTTAGATCATGTTACCATCAATTGAGGATTCGAGAAGAAGACACATAAGACTACTTTTAGAACAAGGTATGGACATTACGAGTTTACAGTTCTACCTTTTGGGTTGACTAACACCCCAACTATGTTTATAAGTCTCATGAAGAATATATTTCAAGAGCAGCTAGAACTTTTTATGCTAATGTTCCTTGATGACATATTTATTTATTCTCGAAATAAGGAAGAGCACAATCAACATATGAGAATTGTACTAGATATCCTTAGAAAGAATCAACTATATTGGAAGTTATCAAAGTGTGAATTCTATACTCCTTAAGTGTAGTATTTGGGGTACATAGCATATACTAAGGGGATTGCTATCGATCCCAAGAAAATTGAATCTATTGTTGACTGATCTGCACCCACAAACGTAACTGAGATGCGTAGCTTTATGGGGTTGATAGGCTATTAAAAATGATTTGTTAGAGGTTTCTTGAAAATTTCTCAACCAGTAACTAATATTCAAAGGAAATAAAAGTCTTTTAAGTGGATAATTCAATGTGAGGTAGCCTTTCAAACTCTTAAAGAGAGGTTGATGACCACACCAATTCTACAATTACGTGATCCTTCCAATAAGTTTACAGTGTGCACCAATGCATCTATTGAAGGATTAGGATGGGTTCTTACCCAATATGAAGTGGTCATTGCCTTCAAATCAAGAAAACTTAAGAGACATGAAGTAAACTATGCCACTCATAAATTAGAGTTGGCAATAGTTGTGCATGCTCTTACGATTTGGAGGTACTACTTGCTTGGGAAATTGTTTGAACTCAAGATATATCATCAAATATTAAGGTACATTTTTACTCAACCCTTGTTGAATGCTAGACAATATCGATGGATGGAGTTTCTGGTAGAGTATGATTTCAGAATTGAATACATTAAGGGTAAGAAGAACAATATAGTTGATGCATTGAGTAGGAGAGGGTGTATTATCACAATGATAAACTATCATTATAATTTGATAGGTAAGATTAGAGAAATGCAACAAAGTAATTAATTTTGTTTATATTGAGCAAGAGCCTAAAAAAATATAGGTTTTGTACATAGATATAATTTATTGTACTAAGAATAGATTGTTTGTTCCAAATTTGAAAGGATTAAGAGAAACTATCCTTAAGGAGACACATAATACTCCTTATTTCATGCATCCTAGTGGGGCGAAGATGCGTGAGAGTATGAGAAAGGACTAATGTTGGCCAACAATAAAAAAAATATATTAATGATTATGTGGTTAGCTTCTTGGAATATCAAAAAGCTAAAGTTGAACATTTACACCCAACAGGTCATTTGTACCCACACAACATTCCTATACAAAAATGGTAGGTGGTGTCGATGGAATTTATGGTCAAATTAACTAAGACTAGGTTTAGGCATGATGCAATATTGGTTGTTAACCAAGATGGTACATTTCATACCTGGGAATATATAGGATGATGCACTTGCTATAACAAGTAAGTTTTCTAGGGAGATAGTATGATTACATGGGTTTCTAAAAGTTATAATCTCAAACAAGGATTCTTGCTTTACATCAAAGTTCTGGTAAGCTTTGCACCAAGCATTGGGTACTAAAATTAATATTAGTTCAGCTTATCACCTTGAGATAGATGGATATACTGAGAGGGTGAATCAAGTCCTATAGGACATGTTGAGAATGTATTGTATGGATCAACATACTAAATGGGAAGATTACCTGTACCTAGTGGAATTCACTTACAATAACAATTACCATGCTTCACTAGGTATGGCACCATTTGAAGCTCTATACGAGAGAAAGGGCAGGACTTCTTTGTCATGGGATATTATGATAGATCGGGTAGTTATTAGACTAGATACTATAAGATAAATGGAAGAGCAATTAAAATTAATTTATCAAAAGCTTAAAGAGACCACATATCATCAAAAGAGCTATACAAACCTCAAAAGAATATCGAGAGAATACCTATGGGTGATATAGTCTTATTAAGGATGAAATATACAAATAGTTCTATTAAATCTTCCAAAATTGACCCTATATTTGTGGGTCCATTTGATATTATAGGTAAAATAATATTGTTTCTTACAAACTTACTCTACCACGAAGCTTATAAAAAATCCATAATGTCCTCCATGTGTCCCTCCTTAGGAAGTACATTGTTGATCCCACTCACATTTGGGATGTTTCCAATTTGAAAATGTTAGAACCATTGAAAATTGAAGTGCGTCCAACCAAAATACTTGGTTTTAGGACCAAGAACTTGAGAAGAAGAAGCATTGAGCAATTTTCGGTCCAATAGGACCACTACTCAAACAAAAATGCCACATGGAAGAGTGTGGCTGATATGCAGAAATAGTTTTTATCTGTTTGAGTAAACATGAACATTTTAAACTTTCTATGTGGATTTGTGATGTATATGTATATATGTATGGATGTATTTCTAAACTACTGCATAGATTTATTTTGAGAAAATATTTTGGTTAATGTATGGACCTATGGTTGTTTGCAAATATGAAAACTATGTGAAGATGATTATATGGATATGTTTGAATGATGTATGATTATGAATGGACATATATACAATCATTTATGTGAATAAATATATATGTTTCAAATTGTTTAATCATGCACTAAAATACAGGGACTATGTTTATTTCTAGTGGGGGAGAATGTAACAACCCTCCTAGCACCATTAATGATCATAGATGAATTGGTGAATTTCACTTGCCTTTTATTCCTAGAATGTGGTACTTGGTGATTGTTGTGCATGCAAGACCAAGTACGTTCTTTCAATATATAAAATGAGGATGATAGAAGAAGGTAAGTGGGAGATGATGATGGTGCAAAATAACACCACGGCCATAGGTTGCATAGATATAGATGCATTTAGGTGAAAGACTTGCATTACACATGTATTTTTTTTATATGTGCTTATTGTTTGACAAGAAATGATGAAAATATGTAACCTTAGATGGTAATGAAAGTGCCTAGCGCATAGAAGCCATTTTTAGTAAACCATTCAGTGAATTGTAAATTATTTATATGTTTACTATTAAGCTAGTGAAGTTATGAAGGATTTAAATGAATAAGAAAATATACAAAAATAAATAAATATATACATATATATAATATAAACAATTTAATTAATAAATACAAAAGAAATAATAATAATAATAATAATAATAATATTTCATACATCGAGTGAAATGGGAATGGAGGTAGCTTCATGTTAAAGGAGGTGTGTAACCTTCATGATGACACTTAACTTCCCTTATGCTTGTTGAGGTAGAAAGGTAGGAAAACAGGTAAGGAAGCAAATTTGTATCTTATGTTTGCCATATTGAAAAAAAAATAAGAGGATCGAGCCGAGATGGATAAGGAGAGTGGAGAATGTGAATGGGAGATCACTGAGCACACCTAGGAGAGAAGACTCAGAAGAAGAAAGATAACCACATCTTAGCTAATACAAAAAATAACAGGTCAGTTTGCTTGATTTCCTTGCATAAAATTCTGACAATTGAGATATTAGGATTGCTCTGTTTTATGGCTTGGAAACAAAATCTGCAAAGTAATGGTATTGATGGTTGGATTGTTATGTTTATTTGTGTTAAACCAGACATGCAATTTATAAATTCAAAGGAAGAACATGCGATTTATTTAAATTTACATCATCTGATGTGATTTGTGTGTTAATGTGTGAATTGGAACCCGGTAGCCTATTTCTTAGAGAGTAGGAAATTTATAAAGAATGTTTTAGGGCTAATGTGAAGGTCTATTTGATGTCTGTTTTAGATATATTTTTTTATAAATATTTTTTGTGAGACTACCAATGTTATCTATGGTATTGTAATGATATTGGAGTTGAAATATAAATGTTAGGTATGACGGTAGTCTTGCTTTAATTTTTCCAGTGATGTTAGAATGTTATTGTTTTCTACCTTGATAAATATTCTACAATATTGAAGGAAATATTTTGAGATAAATGTTAAAGAAAATGGTTTGTGCACGTCAAGGAGATCATCATGTTTGCATTAGCATGCATATTTCAAAATATTAGAGGCTTTCTAATCCTTGTTGGAACTGTTCAAGTATTTGGTCACCAAATATGATGGCAAAAGAAGGGTACTTGGACAAAGCACACACTCCAACAATATTTTATTTTGGCAATAAAGGAGATTTTTTGTATTTTTTCCCTTACAAAATGAAGTGCAGGAAATCAGTGTTATGACTGGTTAATATTCCATATATCAATAGCTTTGTAAAAAATAGAGAACTGCAATCGGATGGAAAACTTTAGTGTTTGAAAAATGAATGACACTCATATACCAAAATTTGTATAATTGTTGTAAGATTTTTGAGATATAGTTCTAAGACATTGATTACAATGGAACATTAGTTGTTAGTTATTCATACAAATGAATGAAAAATACTACAATTTTTTGTTACATCCTATGTATGGTGCATCATTATTTGGAATTATAAATAAATATTTACTTGATTTATATTTCATTTAGCAAAACACTACTATGCAAAAAAATATTGTGTAATATTAATTGATGATACAAAACCCGAATGGAGACCACGTTTGGGTGCACTTTGCATGATAATTTTTATAAATTCAACAGATGTTTATCATTTTCTATTTAATTTTAAATTTAGAAAGCGTAGGTTAAGTATATACATTCATTATTATGGTGGTAAGTTGATAGTTGTGTAGCTAGGCATGTTTAGATGTAGTTAGCTACCAATAAGACTATTGACCTTGTATTGTAGTAAAAAATTTGGTAATATAATTTATAGTGGAAGTGACTCAAGTTAAAGAGATACCTGTATTCTAGAAGGTTAAGACCTGAGTGATATATGCCACATTCCTAGGAAGTAAAATTATTAATCGTCACTAAATTTAGATGTAGCTGAGAGAAATTATGTCTCAAACCTATATCATCCTAATTAACCAGATAAAATGCTATCCATTGCAAAATTATTAGTGGAATTTCTTATTCCAACTTTGTTATTTATAATGAGGAGTAGAGCTAACATAAAAGTGGTCTTAATCTATTATGAGAACCAAAACATAGAAACCGTATCCAGGTTTGAAAAGAGGTTTTGTTAGAAAATGTAATAGAAGAAATGTGTGAGGGCCTTGTAATCTCTTTTCTCATTAAAAATGAAAAAAAATAGAACCCATTGAGATAACTTAAAACCTTATAGAGTTTGTGTTTAATGAGTTATAAATTTAATGGTTGAGTTAACATATGCCATAATTATTTTATTGAAATATAACTAGAAAGTTAGTTCTTTAGAATTATATGGGTTTCAAATGGAAAAAGGATTTATTCTTTATGATAGTTAATGTTATATCTAGGCAATTACAATGTTGCTACTTGAAATAGTTACTACCATTAAGAAGATAATTCCTTTTAAATTTATTGATATATATAACTATTAATGACTTAAGATAGATTACTTAGGGGTTTTTCTAGTTATGTATATAACTATATAAGTATAAGCTCTTATGAGATCTACACTGAATTACCTTTAGTTATACGTAATCCTTTTAAGGTTAATAAACAAATTTGCATTAATTTATATGGCATTATACTTTTATAGGAATAAGATACTATTTTTTAAGCAATGTAGGAGAAGAAAAACCTTAGACTTCATATTATTATAGAAGACTCTTATATTCAATAGAAATGATCTAAAATACTTATCCTTATTCATCAAGAAGGATTAATGAGATTTAATGAAAAAGAAAACAAATAGCTTGAAACACCCAATGTTGTTGGAATACGGGGAAGCATTCAATGTGATTCGAGAGCGATCATTTTTTGGTAGAATATGTTGGAAAAAGTGATCTTGTTAGAACTTGTAACGAGGGGAATTATGGGATGTCTCATCTAGGTCATTACTTGAGAAGTACAAATGATAAGTCCTTGTACCATTTTAACTAGAAGAGGGCCAGTATGACCACGAAAGCTAGTTCTGCCATGATGTTTGGTATGGGATAAATGATTATGAGTTATAAATGGGTAAGTAAACCAAGTTTAGTGTCAGGGTAATGACATGACTCTAGTTGACTCTGGGTGAATGTATAATTAGCTAGACACCAGGTATATGCATGCTAACCCCTTGCATACCAAGTTTAGAACAAGTCGATCAGTTAGATCGAGGTTCATCATGATAAGGGATGGGGATAGTATGCATCCACACTCTAGATTTTATGGGCCCTAGAGGATAAATATAGTTGTGGATTGATAACCATTCCTGAACAAGGGAAAGATAAATGAGAAGTTGAATCCATAAAATGGCACCTTTACAGGATTTGGCCAATCTCATCCACTTGGGTGATTGTCTATAATAGTCCAAATTCCCAAAAGTGGTTGATATACCTTGTACTAATTAAATATTATGTTATTCATTCATTAGGTGAACCTTAATTACCATGAACATGAAATATCTTTTCTAGGATGAATGATAAATTCAAATAAAAAAACATTTACCTTGAAAATTGCTTAGGATGTTTTATGTGGTGCAACTAGGTGAGTAGACTTGGGTTGTTACAGTCAAGCAAGAACATCATAAATTCTTTCATTGACCAAAACATTGGGTTTTAAAAAGACCTCTATGTCTTCCTACCATCCAAATATTTATCCTAAAATAGACCATCTAGAATAGAATATATTACATAGACATTCATGTTTTGACTATAATTTACACTAGAAGTGAAACTCACCTCTGTAGAATTTCTCATGTTGAATAAATGCACATTATGAAGTCGAACAAGCAATAAAATAAAAAATAATTATATTATTTATTTTTGTAGATACTAAGAAGGTGAAAGAAAATTTTCAATCCAAAATAGACTATAATGCATAATTTCTAGATTTTAAAATCCTAGCTAGCAACGACTAAATTTATCCATGGTATTTATATAGGTTTTAAGGTTATACACATACCTGTGACATTGTGTTGCTACTTCTAAGAGGTTGTAGATGTAGAGCTTTTATTTCTTGTCTAAACTAGTAGATACTAACTATATTCCTGCATCTCATAGATTTGGAAGAATAAAGATATATTGTTAGAACATAAATTTGTAAAATAATTTTAAACATAAAGTGAATTTATGGATTTATATGGTTATAGTATCCTAGGATGCTTTAGGGGATATAGTGACTTTGTGGAATCACTTGAACTAGACAACTATTGATCATGTTAGAGGAAGGGTGCTCTTACATCTCTCTTCAAGAGTAATAGTTAAGAAGGTATTTTTTATATTTCGAATTTCTATGGTTCAATTTTTTATTGGGAGCAATACCTCCAATGGGTAGTTTTACAAGCATGTAGGATAAGGAAGGAAGAGGTGAATTGGATAGTGGTTGGTGAGTTTAATGCTAAGCTTTTAGCTAAGGATGAGGAATGAGGCAAATTATCTTTGGATCAGAGGGATAAATTTATGATATCTAGAGTAAATCAACTTAATTTTATTGATGTATAGTGTGTAGGGCCTTCTCAAACATGGATAAACAAACAAGTTGGATTGGAAAATAGGAAGGTAAAGCTGGATAGATTCTTGGTGTCTAAAGAGACTTTTTTAAGATGGTCACTTAGGCTAGAAATTCTCAATTGTAAAAAATAATGACCACTTTCCAATTCTCTTAGAATGGGATGTGGACCATAAAGCTTTCTCTAAACCATTTTACTTTGAGAATTTTCAGATGGAAAAGGAAGATATTAGGAATAAAATACTAGATTGATGGGAGGAGGGGCACCTTTCTCATGGGAAAACATTGTTTGGAGTCTTTAAGAAACTTCAACATGTCAAAGCTCAACTAAAAAATATGGAAAAGAAACAATAAATTAGAACTTTAGATTCAAATATTTCCATTGGTTGCAAGGATGGAGGAGCTAGCCACACTCTTTTAAACTAAAGAAAACATAAAATATTTGAAACAGGAAGATGAATTGGTAAAAAAAAAGTTAGAGGATAGATAAAAAAAGAGATATATTGGTAAAAAAGAGATAAAACTTCTTGGTTGTTGGAGGGGGACTAAAATACTTAGTTCTTCCATCGCTCGACCTCAGCAAGAAGACACTCCAACACACTACCTAGCCTAAAATACCTTCATGGTAATGTGATGGACACTATCCTAGGTATGCAACAAGTTGCAAATTTCTACTTTGAAAATATTTTCTCTACTTATGCCCATATTAATATTGCATCACAACAAATGATACTTAATTGTATTCCATAGATTATAACAATTGAAAAAAACTAGGCCCTCTTTAGAACTATGGATTTGGAAGAGGTGAGACACATAGTTTTCAACATGAGAACTAATAAGTCCCTAGGCCCTTATAGGTTCCATATTGAATTTTTATAGGCTTTTTAGGATAACATATGGGAGGATGTAACCAAGTTAGTGAAATAATATCATGTAAATAAAATCATATTACGGGCTATGAACCATACTTTTATTACTTTAATTACTAAAATGGTAGAGGCTTCCAACCTTAAGTACTTTTGCCCAATTGCACTTTGCAATGTAGTCTACAAGATCATTACCAAACTGATGGTTGAAAGGCTCAAGAAGGTACTGGATAGTATTATCTCTATGATAAAAGAGGATTTGTGGAGGGTCGACAAATTCTAGATGGATTAATCTTGGCACAAGAAGCAGTTCACACATTGCATCAAAAAGGTCGAAGAGATATGTTTATTTAATTAGATATGTCTAAGGCCTATGATAGAGTCCCTTAGTAGTTTTTGGATTGAATGCTAGAGAAATTTGATTTATCTCAAGGCCGGAGAGAGTGGATCATGAGTTGTGTCTCTTCGACCTCTTTCTCAGTTCTCATCAATGGTATTCCCTTAGTTCCATTTCAGACCTCTAGGGGAATTTGACAAGGAGATCCTATATACTTGTACCTATTTATTATTCTTTCTGAAGGTTTGGGTAAATTTCTTCAAAGGAATAGGTAACAAGGATTTATCTCAAGAGTAAAAGTGAAAGCGGTGAATCTGACCCATTTACAATTTATGGATGATATAGGGTTTCTTTGGGCAGCCAATGTTAGGGAGGCAAGAGCACTTAAAGTTACCTTAAATACTTATTTAGAAGCCAAATTCCAAGAAGTGAATGCAATCAAGTCTAAGGTAGCGTTCTTTAATACTAAAAGGGGGATCTAACATCAAATTATAAACATCTTAGGTTTCTCTTAGGGCTTCCTCCCATTGGACTATCCATAGATTCCATTCCATTATAAGAAGTTGGAGGTGGAAGAATGGAAAAAACTAGTGGATAAAATTGGTGGGAAGCTAAATTATTAGACACATCATTGGATTTATTTTGGAGGAAAAGTGACTCTTCATATAAACCAGTGATTCAAACAATGTCAATTTATAAGTTCTCTATCCTTGCAGCTTCGATTGGAATCCTAAGGAAGCTGGACTTGCTTAAGCAAAAATTTATTTGGGATGACCCAAGGATAGGTAAGTAATGGACTCTAGTAAGTTGGATTTTTTTTTTTCTAGCCTAAAGCAAGTGAAGGATTAGGAATTAGAAAAGCAAAATTGAATAACCAAGATCTAGCAGACATACTTTATTGTATATGGATCTCCAATAAAAAAGCATTTTTTAGCAAAGTTATTACTAGTAAGTATTTAGGTAATATTTCCTATGAGAAATAATGTCACATTCCTATGAGTGGTCAACGTTTTTTTATTTGGAAAGTGTTAAAATTATGATAAAAAGTGGTAAAAAAAATACTATTTTGGAAAGTGGGTAGAGGGGATAAAGCAAATTTTGAGACTTATTCTTAGGACCAATACTCCCTCTTAATATTAAAATATTCAAAGCTAAAACTCCTTCAATAGAGCTTGGAGGCTAGAGGTTGGATTAAGATAACATGCTATCTACATAAAAGGAAGATTGGAATCTTCTCTCTTATACAACTAAAGCAGTTGGAAGAATGGTCTATCCTAATCTCACATAATGTATCATCGATTTTAGATAGGATATTAAAGCAACACCACCTTACAAGAAAGGAGGAAGAGGATAAGATAGCTTAGGTTCATGGGAATTTAGGCATCTATATAGTTTGGGATGGTTATAATTAATTACTTCCTCCCCTATGATATGGTTGGATGTTCTATGGGATAGAGTACGGTTGGCAAAGAACTAGCCAAAAATCAATCTCTTTGCCTAACAAGTTATGCATCAGAGATTCCTTACTTATTATAACTTACAAAATATGAGTTTTCATGGCCTCTCTAAGTGTATCATGTGCAATACCCATGAAGAGACAATAGATCATTTGCTCTTCTAGTGTGACGTTTCCCTAAAGTTATAGAACCAATGGGTTGATCTCTTCAAGGTCTGTCTCAATTAGCAATTAATACATACTAATATATAGGAGGTTTGGAAATGAAAATAGGTTAAAAATAAATCAATTTAGATGGGTTGGTATATGGGTTTGAGCTTTATCTAATGGGATATATGGTTGGAAATAAATGCCAAGATTTTTAGAGAGGAAAGTAATTCGATAGAGCTAGTTTGGAAAAATATATTATACAACGTGACAAAAATAGTAAAAGCTCATGTGGGGGAGCAAGAAAATCAACAAGAAGAGAATGTTGCCATGAAGTGGACTTAAGGGCTTGGCAACCTACACTTGTAGGCTAGGAAAAAATTAACATAGATGGAGTAGCCAAAAATAACCTAGGGGAAACATGCATTTGTTTCTTTCAAGGTTGTGTAAGGGGTTGGCCTCAAAATTTAATTATAAAAATAACATGAATCAGTTTCAAAATACAAGTGAATAGTATCCGAAATCATATAGAAAACATGGATAATTACCCTTTTTCCATCCAAAAATATTAAAATATGGTAAAATTATAATAATATTTGAATTGATGACTAATAGCATAGCAACATAGTATAACAAGTGGCATAATTGGGATCACATTCCTAGGATATAGCAATAGAAATCCTCCTTCCCCATGATTTGAACTGAGGTCATGGAGATGAAACAACAACGACATATCATTGGAGTTTCTCTAGAAAGACTCCAACAACAAATTTAAGGACACATTAATAAAAGCAAAAATATTTTTTTTAAATATAATTTTGAAAAGATAGCCTAGTGCTTAATAATAATATTATATATATATATATATATATATATATATATATATATATATATATATATATATATATATATATATATATATATATATATATATATATAAAAGCGAAAAACCCCTTGCGGAGCCGCCTTGGTCTGAGAGACCACGAACAGGGGGTTCTACACCGTCAAAGTCACCCGGGGGTTGCACCCGACCCTGCCCTCACCAACATTATCAATTGGATTTTAGATACCCAATTCAGCTTTTTGGTAGGGCGGATATTTGAACCTCGGACCTCCCTTGGAGGATTGCCCTCTCCTTTCCAACTCACCTACAACACCTGGGTTAATATTTTATATATTTAATTGCATGAACCAATTTAGAAATTTATTTTTTGGGTGATTCATCATAAATCATCTAAAGTATGCATCAATATAACTTATGGAGTAGCAAAAAAATTTTATAATAATTAATAAAAAAAAAATTTCAGACATGCTTTACACTCAAATTCATCCACGCAATTTATATCAAACAATTTTGTGTGTTAGGATCCTTGATACACGTTGTGGCTTTTTTTTTTTTTGTGGAAAACATCCCAAAAGGGATGCCACTTTCGGGTAAGACCCAAGGAGGCAAGGGTATCCATTCCGCCAAAAACGCCCAGGACTCGGACCTGGCCTACCACCTTTGACATACTCAAGGAGCAAACAAACACACAAAACCAATTTAAAAATAAGTAAATAACAACAAAAATAATAAAATAAAATAAAAAACATGCTCCTTGAGTGTGTCAAAAACAAAAGCACAACCAAACACGCACAATAAGATAAAAGAAACCACAACACAAACCACATAGAAAAACACAAGAACCACATAACAAAACACAAACAAGACAAAAACAAGAGAACACTAGACACCAAAAAAAACATGAAAAATAAACACAACCAAAACCTAAAAAATTAAAAAATAAAATAAAAATAAAAATAAAAAACAACCAACAACAGACAATAAACAAAAACAAAAAACATAGAAAACACTCACACATAAAAACACGAATTAACACAAACAAAGAGAAACCCAAGAACAAGAACGAAAAAAACACAAGAACAATAACAAAAAACATAAAAAAAAAAAACACAAAACAACAAAAACACATGAACAACAAAAAACAACACAAAGAACACAAAAACAAAACAAAACAAAAGAACCCACCCACCTTAAAAAACTAAACAAAAAAACAAAAAAAAAGGAAAAAAATGAACATAACAATGACCTATCTAGACCAGAAGACTATTAAGGCAAGAATCAACAGAGGAAACAAAATAAAGAATAGAATGAGCTAGGGAACTAAAAAAATTGAATGAACCAAAGAGAAGCAAAAAAAAAAAAAGCAAGAAGAAACTAGGTACCTTCGAACTCGGAGCCATCCAAAGAAATGATAGAAAGAAGAGCTTCCCTAATTTGAGAAGCCCACCATATAGGAGGGTGGCCATAACAAGTAAGATCACCTTTGTCCAAAGCCCAATTAGCTAAAGCATCAACACTCTTGTTTTGATCTCTGACCACATGATTGTAATCAACTTTCAAAAATCCCATCTGGATTAATTGAATCTTCTCAATAATTCTTTTTATTCTCCAATCCACCTTATGATTCTTAGAAGGAGTCTTCAAGAGATTAATCATAAGTTGAGAGTCGGACTCAACTAACACCTTTTCCCATCCAACCTTAGTAGCCTCCTGAAGGCCTCTGAGGATACCATACCCCTCAACAAGGTTATTGGAAAGAATACCCAAATTCTCAGCAAAAGTAAAAACCAGGGAGCCATCCGAAAGTCTACCAATTCCTCCCACACTGGCTTTTCCAGGGTTCCCTCTAGAGGCTCCATCGGTATTGACTTTTCCAAAATCCTTAGGAGGAGGTTGCCAATTTCTAGTCCTATCCATCTTACTAATACTCACATTCCCTTTAAGTTGGTTGCCCTTAGAAGATTTAATCTTCAATCTTTGCATCACTTGATCCCATCTTTGGTGGGAGTTTTGGGGGTGATTAAGGAGTTGATGGACTGATTCAACTAAGTTGGCTATGGTATTTTGCCAAATATAGTGAATATCCTTCCTATCTTGATTAAAAATTTGGTTGTTCCTTTCATTCCAAATATTCCAAAGAAGAATGGTAGAACCCATCCAAACTAACTAGCCTAATAAAATGATCAACACCCTCTTGATTAGGCCAATCCCTCCAAAGTTGTTCAAAAGTAAAAAAATTGGACCACTGTAAGCCAAGTAAAGTGGCCATTCTCCTCCATAGCTCAGAGGCTAAAGTACACTCAATAAAAATATGGTTGAGAGTTTCTACATTCTCTTCACACATTTCACATCTAAAAGGGCCATGAAAACCACGCTTCATAAGTTGCTCACCGAGTAAGCACCCTACGATGCAATAAAAGCCAATTAAAGAACCTCACCTTAGGCCAGAGCTTTTGAGCCCACAATCGAGAAAATATGTCGAAGAATGGTTGGGATTATTATGGCATAAGGTCAAATAACCTTGAGCAACTGAATACTCACCCTTAGTAGTGTTGTTCCATCCAAAACAATCTTTTTCATGGGACCAAGAGAGGGATCTCATATGAAGGATGCCTTGGATATCTTGTCTTTGCCTTTCTAGGATTTGAATAGGCCAGTCCTCAATAGGGATCCAATATCTACCAACCTTTGAATTATCGGTATGGTACCGACAGTAATTAGCCACCTTTATCCAATTAGCTCGGTGAAGCTCCTCCATCCAAGGCCTCCAATCGGGAAACCGAGTTATCAAAGGCTTGTGACCATCCCAAGAATCTGTCCAAAAATTTGCCTGTTGACCATTATGAATGATCCAAAATAATTTTTTCTTTATCAAATCCTCACCGGTCTTAAGAACTCGCTAAAATGGGAGAACCTTTGGTAGGAAGTTGATAGCGAACAAGGTCTTCAGGACTTTTGTTCTCAACATATTTAGCACGGAGATTATTGGCCCAAAGAGCATTGGGGTTATGCAACATCCTCCAATATAATTTAGCAGCTAAAGCTTTGTTGTTATTAATAGAAGACCGGAATCCTAACCCCCCTTCACTCTTAGGAAGACATAAAGTATCCCATTTCACCAAGGCCCATTTTCTTTTCTCCTTAGTACCACTCCAAAGGAAACGATGACTGATTTGATCCAATTCTCGAAGAACAGCCTTTGGGATATTCAAAATGGAAGAAACATAAATAGGAATAGCTTGAAGGACTGATTTTACCAAGGTGATTCTACCCCCAGAAGAAAGCCACTTGTTGGTCCACTTTCCAATTTTCTTCTTGACTTTGTCCAACAACCAATTCCAATATTTATTTTTCTGCCTTTGAATATTTATGGGAATACCTAAATAAGTGATTGGAAGGGAGGTCTTCTTATATCTTAATTTATCCAAGACCATGGATTCCTGTCTAGCGAGAGAAGTGAAAGAAAATAACTTTAGATTTGTCTTCATTGATCAACCGCCCAAGTAGCCTTAGAAAAATAGCTAATGATTTGCTTAATATTAGAAGCTTCCTTAATCGTAGCTTTACCTAAAAGAGTAGAGTCATCCACAAATTGAAGATGAGAGATAGGTCTAGCTCCATGAGCAATGGTAACTCCCTCAAGGGTTTTGTTTTCCCTCTTTTTGGTTATAGTCCTACCCAAGCATTCAACAAGAATGATGAATAAATAAGGGGATAGCGGGTCACCTTGCCTAATACCTCTGGAAGTCGGGAATGACCGAGAAGGCCTACCATTGATAAGAACTAAGTAGGAAACTGAAGAGATACATCCCATAATCCAATCCATCCAATCCTTAGAGAAACCAAATTGCCTCAAAACTTTGATAAGGAAGTGCCAATCCACTCTGTCATAAGCTTTGGATAAGTCTAACCGAATGAACATGGAAGGAGATTTTTGCATATCCATGGAATGGATGGCTTCCTGAGCAAGAACTATCTCATCTACTATTTGACGTCCTTCCACATAACCCCCTTGCTCGGGGAAATAATCTTATGCAAAAGAGGCTTCAACCTTTCTGCCATTATTTTAGTAATGATTTTGAGAAGAACATTACATAAAGCAATAGGTCTAAAAGTTGAGATATGATCAACCTCTTGAGCTTTTGGAACAAGAGTAATATAAGTTTTATTGATAACCTTCAAAATTTCTTTGGCTTTCCTGGCTTCTTCCACCACCTCTAATAAATCAACATGAAGGATATCCCAAAACTCTTGGTAGAACTCAATGGGAAAACCATCAGGACCTCGTTTTCCCTTTTTGCATTTTAAAAACTACTTGTTGAAGCTCATTGATAGTAACAGGAGCAGTCAAAATAGAGTTCTCCTCGAAGTGATAAGAGAAGGGATTGCTTGAAGAACATTTTGTTGTGAAGTTGAGTCAAGAGGAGTAGCAGAAAAAAATATTGGAAAAGTAATCAACAACAATAGAGTTCATGCCATCCCAAGTATAAACAACATCTCCAGAATCTGATTTTAAGGAAGAAATAAAGTTGTGAGATCTTCGAGCTAGAAGAGATTTGTGGAAGAAATTTGTGTTTCGATCTCCTTCTTTGAGCCATTGAATTCTAGATTTTTGCTTCCATAAGATTTCTTCTCTTTTTTCCCATTCCTCTAACTGAGTTGTGAGTTTAATTTCATCTGCACTTCTCTTCTCCGTGAGGCCATCTAAATGGATTTTCTTATTCAAATTTTCAAGATGAGCAATAACTTCATGTTTTTTTTATGAACATCCCCAAACTCTTTCCAGTTCCAAGTCTTGATTTTGGATTTAATGTATTGCAGTATTTTGGCAAAATAGAACATCTTAGTCCCATGCCTAGGTTTACCTTCCTTCCACCATTGTTGCACACGAGGTCTGAAGGAAATGTCTCTAAGCCACATTAATTGAAAACAAAAAAGGAGAGAAACTCACATTGGTTTTCCACATTTCCACCATGATCGGCCAATGATCCGAACCAACATTATTAAGAGTCTTCACTTTAGGAATGTGACCATGGATTAAGAAATTTTTAGAGAGCAAAAACCTATCCAATCTCTCCATTATACAAGCTAAGCCTTGCCTTCTATTAGACCAAGTCATAAGGCCATTATCTCGGTTGGATATCCACAAGATGGAGGTTTGCAATATATTCGCTCATGAGGTCGGTGCTTTTGTCCAAATTTCTATTTCCCCCCCTTTTCTCATCCAGAGAGAGGATGGTATTGAAATCTCCTCCGATCAAGATCCAAGCTTTAGGAAAATGAGAGATAATATGAGTAATATCCTTCCACTGTCTTCTTTTTTCCTCCAAAGAAGTCGAGCATAAACAATAATGCAGAGCATAATCTGGTTGGAATGTCTACTTTGAATAGCTATAGCCAACAAACCCCAACTGCCAACCATATGGTGAATAACTACCTCTTTTGGGTCCCAAAGACAAGCAATGCCACCGAAGTCCCTTGGGAACTGAGGGAAACCACTTTTCCAGTGGCCAAATTTTATCGGCAATTGAGTCCATATCCTCCATTGACATCTTTGTTTCTTGAAGGAAAACAAGATGTGGATGATTTATCCGAATCATTCTTCTAATTTCATTTTGTTTTGAAAGACTCCCTTTGAGTCCTCTAATATTCCAAGTGATGATCTTCATTAATACCAGGGCTAAAAAATTTGGGAAGGGCATTAATATTACCTTCCTCTACAAGCTTTTCACCTTCTTTTACCATATGATATTGATTGGTCTTGCGACCTGCTTTTTGATTAGAATCCATCTTCAATTTTTTTTCCCTGTTTCTTGACTTATTCCAATTGAATCTGAGATGGCTTCTAACCTTGAAGAATGCTCGTACACAACCAAAATTTTACTAGATGGTTCAACGGAGTCTATATTGGGACTCGCATTATTTGAAGTTTTGACATTTGAAAGATTGTTTTTCTTGTGTAAATTTTCTCCCTTTTTTTTTGTTGAAAACCTTTGATTTGTTGGTTTGTCTCTCGAGTTCTTCCCTTCATATTTAAATTGTGTTTCTAAGATTTTAGTTTCCATTATTTCCTCTTCCTCACTTGGGACATCATTTGTGGAAAGGATTTCAAACATATTAGCAGATGACTTTGATTGATCCTTCATAACTGGTTTTTTTTTAGTGTTCTTCTTCTTAGGTATTTGGAAACCTCGCTGAGTTTATATCTTCTTTCTTTTGATCAGGAATTTTATTTGGGCAAGCACTGGCCAAATGACCATATTCATGGCAAATTCTACAATGAAAAGGAATGTTCTCATAGTCCACTACTTGCTCCCAAGTGTCTTCCCCAAATTGTAATGTGATATTTTTAGGTAGGGGTTTGTCAAAATCCATTAAAACACAAATCCGAGCATAAATAATATGTTCAAAATTTTGAGTACAATCAACAGATCATCATAAAAGTTCCTAAAGAGTTTCCAATTGAAGAAAAAATAGTAGGATTCCAAAATTCAATAGGGAGGCCAAAGAGTCTAACCCACACGGGAGCTATAGAAGGCATCTCTTCTTCGACTTTAAATTTAGTATGCCAGGGCTTCATGAAAAGCCCTGCCCTTCCAAAAAACCAAGGACCCCCTTGAAAATTTTTCTCTCTATCTTCATTATTAGCAAATAAAACAAGAAAATAACCATTTGGATAAATAGAGATTTGTAACTCACCTTTAGTTTTCCAGCTTTTTGCAGCCCAGGACTTTGAAAGCAGATAGACTCGGACGAAAACCCACGAATCGACAAATTAGTCCTCTTTTTTCCAAATCTTCAATGCCAGTATGAATGTTACCCATATCAAGCTTAACAATAGGAGTTCCATCAGCTGCTTTAAGACATCCTCACTCCATTTTCCTGGGATCAATCTTAGGCATTCTTAGAGGTTTATGGGAAGCCCTAAGATTGATATTAGCATTGGGCTGAGGCTGTCCACCATGAAGGGCATCCCTAAAATTCATTTTTGGGACCGAGTCTTCAAAATTCTTACCCTTGACAGGGGTTTTCACGAGTAGAATTATTTTGTGGGTGCACCTTAGCACCAGATTCACTTGAGATATGAGCCATTTTTTGATCAACTGCTTGAAACTTGTTTCGTGATCTCTTTAATCCTTGCCCTAGACGTCGTGGAAAGGTATGGTTTTCACTTTTCTTTTGTGCAACAAATTGGAAGCCGTTGTCACTCAAGTTCATAGTATGATCTGTTGAAAGACAAATTTCTAACCCATATTGGATCCCCTGCAACATTTCCTGCTAAAATATTGAGCATAAACCACAAAAATATTGGCCGCTAGGGCCCGAAGGCCCTAAAAACCAACCTCTGGAGCTGCTTGCACTCAACCCAGATGAAACCCTCGCATAGCCGCTTGCCAAATATCTCGTTCACACATAGGGATGCGCTAGGATCTGTGTTGCTCCAAATGATATGAAAATTGGTGGAGACGTTCTAGGGTTTTTCAGGCATCTACCCTCAAAATTTTAGCTCAATCCGAGTCCGGATGAGTGAGATATGGCCGAAACGAGTTCGACAGTTTGGGCAGTCCTCACTGGTTCCTTTCTTGGTTGTGGGAAAAGAGAAACCGTTGTTGTGGCTTTTGGATTTTAGTATCAAAATACTAAATTTGGTTGTGAGAGGTTTTTTATATTTATTTAAATTATTTCCTAGTAATTGAGATCCAGATTGAAAATACAACTATTGATATTATCATAGATTATTAAGTGAGTGCCTTTCATTAACATATTAATATTTAGATTATTTCTCAACAATTGAGATCCAAATTAAAAATACAACTATTGATATTATCATAGATTATTAAGCAAGTGCCTTTCATTAACACATTAATATTTAGATTATTTCCTAGTAATTGAGATCTAGATTGAAAATACAACTATTGATATTATCATAGATTATTAAGCGAGTGCCTTTCATTAACGCATTAATATTTAGATTATTTCCCAGTAATTGAGATCCAGATTGAAAATACAACTATTGATATTATCATAGATTATTAAACGGGTGCCTTTCATTAATGCATTAATATTTAGATTATTTCTTAGTAATTGAGATCCATATTGAAAATACAACTATTGATATTATCATAAATTATTAAGCGAGTGTCTTTCATTAATGCATTAATATTTAGATTATTTCTTAGTAATTGAGATCTAGATTGAAAATACAACTATTGGCATTATCATAGATCATTAAGCAAGTACCTTTCGTTAACATATTAATATTTAAAAAATTTCCCAGTAATTGAGATCAATTTTGAATTATTTTACACCTCTTTATATTCTAAATAATGTCATAAGGTAGGATATTAGATAATTATTATATTTTTATATTAGTTCTTACACCTCAAAGGAGGTTACATGGTGGTTACATTAGTTATTTTGATCAGTTATTATTTTGATCTTGATCCGGTAACATAAATGTTGTACTAATATTTAAGTTATGAAGTAGTTTATTGTATTAATATTCAAGTAATGAAGTAGCCAAGAGAGAAGAGAGCACAACCAAACAATATTGTAGCCTCAAGATACCTAGGTTGATATCCCCTTATTGTGATGAAGTAGATGAGCTTAATTTTTGCTTGAGATGATTGAAAGCTTCACAATTACATGAGATCTATATTTAAACTAGAAGAGTTTTGTTACCTTTAAAAGATGATATAATTTGATAGAGTTTTGCAATGTTAAAACATTATCTCAATTGGGATATCCAAGTGTTGGATTTATAGGAATCCATGGATCCTTGGGGATGGTTGCATTGAAGTTGATGGGATTCTTAAAGGTAAGATTTTAAAAATGGTTTAACATACAACTAATGGGTGGAAGATAGAAAATGATAAATTTGTGACTTTGGATTTCTACTCGTGGTATAGATCAAACTAATATGGTCAAATCCAATTTTGGTAAGTGGATTGAAAGGTAATAACTATTTGTCTTTTCCATTTTATATATAATAGTTAGTAGCACTAGAGGTGATAGCATTTGGGGAGCTAATGATACCAATGCTAATTCTAAGATGATCATTGTTGGTTAGTTTGGAAAAAAATGATAAAAAAATTGAAGTTGTACAAAAGAGATTCCAATTAGTAGAAGTATCATTGATCATATTGTTTAGGTCTTTGAAATTTTGCTTTTTAAGGACTAAATGCTCCTAATTTGAGCTTGGACTTATTTGATTTGGTTTGGATGCTTGATTGATTAGCTAATGAAAATGCTAATAAGTTTAGAGATTTTGATGATGTGCTCAAGATTGGGTTTCCACATTTGCCCATTTTAATTTATTTATTAGATGATGAATGCATCAAAAACTAATATTTCTAATCAATGGCCTTTTCAAACTCTTTTCGAGATAGACAAATTTGTTGTTGTTTAGAATTTGTGATGTAAGATGACTAATGCTTTTTATTATTGATTATTGATGATGTTAATATTTTTTAACAATTTTAAATGTTATTGTGCCCTAGTATACCCCTCAATTTTCAAAGGAGAAATCAATTTGGATCAAGAAAACTTGAATTTTCATGAATCACATTGATACAATGATTAAATATTAAGGATAAACAACAAAAACTGGCCAAGATAGATTGGCGTAACATGGTTAGGGTGTAAAATCCAAATCATTTTTACTATGGATGAGGGAAAATAGGAGCTTTGGACCTTTGATTTTAGTAGAAACTTTGATGCCTTAACAAGTGAAATCGCCACACTAGGTAGACAGGGTGAGATCATATGTAGTAGCAATACTTTCCTATCTTGCAATACTTTCTCCATCCTAGCAATGCTTTCGTTACCTAGTGGTACTTTCATCATTTGATGGTGGGTTTGTCAAAGGGTGGTATTTTTTTATTGCCTTGATTTTTGGTTAATTTTGTAAGCTTTGAGACTAATGGGTTAATGGGTTTGACTAGTTACAGGTGTTAGAATAAGAGAATATTCTCTTAAGTTCCACTAGGATAGACACTTGAGTTTCCACTCCTCCATGTGTCAGGAGAACTCTCGGTGGTGTCTTCATCAGGTCTGATGAGTTGTTGTAATCCAACGACTCTCAATGATCAACTCTGCTATTTATACAGAGTTGATCCTTGGAATAAATCAATCAGTTCCACTCTTCTCTTCATATTTTGTGTAATGCTTTGCATATCTATTATTGTGAAATTCTAACATGGTACCAGAGCAGGATAGATTTTGCTAGCATTCTCTTTTGAAGGTTCTAGGATCTGGTTCATTTGATTTGGATTTTTTTTTACTAACTTGCTTCATTTTATGCAATAGTCAGTTTTATCCAAAAAAATTTCAGCAAAATCTTCATTGTTCATTATATATGAATTGATTTTTTAGATATTGTTTCATGCTCGAGAGATTTTTTTTTGTTTTTTCAAAAAAAAAAATCTAATCCCTCGTTTTTTGATTCAGTACCTCTTAAATTTTTCGTGACCCATTAAAAGTATTGGAGCTACGTCTTTTTTTAAAAATTCGTAGCCCATATCTTTTAATTTGGCACTACGTCCTTTTTTAGTGGCCCCAAATCATTTTTGGCACTGCCTAAAAGTTCGTGGCTCCATATTTTTTGGGCCCACAAATATTAGATTCATATTTAATTTAGCTAATCTTTCCGAATCCCTTTTGGCTATAACCAGATCTGCATGTTTTAATACAACTTCAAGTGTGGTTTCTTGGATACGTTAGGCTTGGCGTACCACCCACAACGTGGCCCTTGGTGTCTTTCGATGTATCTACGTATCTTCTCAACTAGGTGTATCTAGAACGGTGCTCATATTCCACCGCTCCTTATATTCTCCTAACCTGGTGGAAGAAACACACATTCTCTGTTGTTGTTTTTCGATCGTCTCTGGTTCATAGCTATTTCATTCGTCTTAAAAATTTTAGCATTTTTTTCTCAGTATTCTATTGCAGGGAAGGTTGATGCCCACCGTTGGTTAAGAGGAAAGTGCCCTTTATTCTGGTGCATGTTCCTCTGTGCAACTTTCGAGCTTTTGGCACCCATCGTCTGCTAAGAGAAAATCATTTTTTATTCTAGTGAATGAAGCAGCTTTTGAACTCTCGATAGGTAATCCAAATAAATATTTTTGTATAACCTTTATATTTTCTCTAGATCCTTTGGTTTCATCACAGGTGGCCTCCTTAAGTTCTTGGAGAACTCGATCCTCGGGTTTAGGCATCTGCTAAGAGAAAAATATTTTTCACTCTGGTGAATGATCCTCTGAGCAGCTTTTGAGCTCTCATCTCGATAGGTAATCCAGATAAACATTTTTTTTATAACCTTTATATTTTCTCTGGATCCCTTGGTTTCATCGTAGGTGGCATCCTAAAGTTCTTGGAGACCTCGATCCTCGGGTTTTGGTGGTGGTTTTTTGGATTCTCGGTGTCCTCAAAAAATTGAGTTCTCGGGTTTCACTCAGTCTGGTTCGAACCAACATCGCACATACAGAATGAAGGAATTTGCTTGCAGTCTATTTGATTCAACCGAGAGTCTTCTTCTCCCTCACCGCCTGCACGCATCTCTTTAAAATCCAATGTCTCCTTTGATTTCTTCTCTGCCTTGGTTTCTTGTTGGTAAGCATTGTTTAATTTTTTATTTCCTCCTTTTAAAGGTTATTAAAACTTCGATTTCGAAGTATATTTTGACTCCCTTTTCAAAAGAACTTTTAATTTTCTTAAAAGAGCTTTTCAAAAGTCGTAGTCATATTGTAATATTTTAATAAAATATTTTTTTGGGGGGGGTTTGTGTGCAAATTTTTGCACATTTGTGTCTCTAAAGGGGGGTTGTAAATTTCATCTTAAAGCTCTCCTTCTTCCTTTAAGTATTTTTTTTTTAATGAGTGTATTTCTCTAATTAAAATTCCTCTGTTTTTTATTTTTACTAAAGGAAGATAAACACTTTTTTATAAAAGAACTAACAACTTTTTATATTTCAAAAAGTTCTATAGTTTTTTCTTTCTCAAATATTAAATCAAATTCAATCTTGATATATTATCTCCTTTTAAGTTTATTAATTTTTCAAATTAATATTTAAAGAAAAGCACTTACAAATTTTTTCAACTATAATCTTCTTCACTCATATAGTTCTACATAAAAATATAAAGTGTTATTCTTAACTTAAATAGTTCTAAAGCCTCTATTTTTTTTAAATCACTTCTATTATATTTTGTATTTCTTAAAAATTACAAATTTTTATAGATGTGTTAAAATTTAAAATCTTTTAAGGAAATTTAGATCTAAATCCTTTATTTCTCAAAATATTTTGCCTACGTTCCATGTATCAATACCACTAAAAACTTATAGTTTCCCTCACGTAAGGGCGGGTTTTTGGAGGCACTTGGTATAAAGGCCTGACATATATTTTTCATTCATCCATTTCATTTGGGATTCTCTCTCACTTATAGTCTCCCTCTCGTAAGGGCAAGTATTGAGAAAACCAAATTCAAAATTGGTTGAAATCACTGCACATCAAGCCAAAACCCTTGACAAATTCTTCTCTATACTTACAGTTTCCCTCAAGTAAGGGTGGGTATTGTGAGGAACTAAAAGGATTTGGCATTTCTAAAGAAAACAATATTAAAAACCTCATTATACTTATAGTTTCCCTCTCGTTAGGGCGGGTATATTGAGTTGAAAGATATTGAAAAGCTTCATATTTTTTCCTTAAATCAATTGCATTAATCAATAAATTGAGTTCTAAGGGGGGCTATATTGGGTAAAACTTCAATTTTCTCTTGTGTTAAAATGATGAATTCAATTGAACCTCTCACCCCTCATAACTTTCACACTTGGAAACCTAAAATTTTAAATCTTATCTCTCAAAAAGGTCTTACTCATCTACTAGAAGAAAAGCAACCAGAATTTGAGAAAGAATATGAAATATTTGTTCATAAAGGGAAAATGCATGAAACTATGGGTATTATTAGCTCTAATGTTCATGAAAGTTTGTGGTTTCACATTACAGATTGTAAAACTCCTCATGAAAGTTGGGAGAAGCTAAAGACCTTGTTTGGGAAAGTAGATCAGATGAGATCAATGCAACTAGAAGCAGAACTAACATCTTTGTCTCCTGAAGATTTTAGTAGTATTGTTGACTTCCTCACCAAGTTCAAAGAAGTCCTCACTCAATACAAAGGTAGTGGGAAGACTAAGACTGAAGAAGAATGCATTTATCTAATCCTTTCTAAGCTAAATGGTGTTTTTCAAATTTTTGCTACCACCTTTATATCTACCAAATATGCTCTTGGTGCAACCTTTAAAATGCCTTCTTTAGAAGAATTTTGTGATAGATTAACTAGGGAAGAAACCAAAATTGCTAGATATGAAATCTCTTCTTCTTCCTCTTCTTCAAAAGCCTTAGTAGCCTCCACCTCTTCTAAAGAAAAATTCAAAAAGAAGGAAAAGACTCCCATAACCTGTACTCACTGCAAAAAGAATGGTCACTCTGCTAACAAATGCTGGAAAATATTACAACAACTAGAGGCAACTATGAAGGATCAAAATATAGAAAATAAAAAGAAAATAGGAAAAGCCCTTAATGTTCAAGGAAAAACCTCCAATTCTTCCTCTAATTACTGGGTCCTAGATTCTGGAGCTACTCATCACATGACTGCTTCAGATAAGTCTTTCTCTTCTATCTCCTCTAGCTCTACTTGTAGCATAGAAGTGGGTGACTCTTCCTTTATCCCTGTCAAAGGAAAAGGGGATATAACCATTGATGGTGGCTCTATAAACAATGTTCTCTATGTTCCAGACATTACCACCAATCTCCTATCCGTCTATCAGATTTGTACTTTTGGAAAGGGGAAAATTGTTCTCTTCTCTCCAACAGGAGTTGAGATAAGATATTTTCAAGATCCCCATTCTCTTATAGCCAAAGGGAATATTGATCATAACTCTCATATTTTTCACTTCAAAGGTTTTCAAAATCCAGAAGGAGCCTCCTGTTTTGTGGCTCATGGTGATCTTGAAAGCCAAATTTGGCATGAAAGGTTTGGTCATCTTAGTTACAACTACCTAAAGGATTTGAGCACCCATGATATGGTTACAGGATTACCCCAAGTCTCTTCTAGTGATGGATTTTGTCCTGGATGTGCTCTTGGAAAGCAACATCAAGATCCTTTCCACCCAAGTAGTTCTCTAAAAGCCTCATCCCCTCTAGATTTAATCCATAGTGACTTAATATCCTTTCCTGAACCTTCTTTCAAAGGAGAAAAGTATGCTCTAACCTTTATTGATGATTTTTCTAGAAGATCCTGGGTCTACTTCCTAAAATATAAGAGTGATGTTCTATCCCACTTTAAAGTTTTTAAAGCCTTAGTTGAAAATCAGGCATCTTGCAAAATCAAGAAGATTCACACAGATAATGGGGGGAATACTATAGTAATGAGTTCTCCATATTTTTATCCAGTCATGGCATCATTCATCAACATTTTGTCTCCCATAATCCTCAACAAAATGGTATTGCAGAAAGGAAAAACTGGACATTAAAAGAGATGGCTAATTGTATGCTCCATTCAAGAGATCTTCCAAAATTTTTTGGGCAGAAGCTATTAACTATGCAAATTATATTCAAAATCGCACACCTCATAAAGCTCTTGACCATTTAACTCCGAAAAAGCTTGGTCTGGCTTAAAACCAGATGTTTCCTACTTCAATATTTTTGGGTGTACTGCTTGGGCTCACATCCCAAAGAAGAAAAGGAAGGCTCTTGATAAGAAAAGCAAAAAGCTCATATTTGTCGGTTATTGTGAAGAATTGAAAGCATACAGGCTTCTTGATCCCTCAACTCATGAGGTTTTCTTTCATAGGAATGTCCAATTTGATGAAACATTCCCTCAAAAAGATCCTCAAAATCCCTCTTCCTCCATTGAGCCTTCTCCTATAGTAGAACCTCAATATTATGAAGAGCCAACTCTTGAAGTTAACTTGGTCATTGATAATCAAGATGAGGAACCTGTAACTCCATCTCAATGTCTTTCAACTCCTTCCTCTATGCCAAAATGGGCCCGCACCATTGTTAAAGAAGCTACTCCTTACATCCAAAATATTCCTTCAACTAGATCATCCAACCCCATAGGCACTGGTCTTGTATGTCAGTCTATTTCCTCTGATCCTCAATCCTTCAAAGAAGCCTCAGGTATTAAGGAATGGGATGATGCCATGGAAAATAAATTTTCTTCCTTGATAAAAAACAAGACTTGGGATTTAGTTCCCTTACCTAAAGGAAGGAAATTAGTTCATTGTAAATGGATCTTCAAAACAAAATATGGGCCTAATGGAGAAATAGACAAACACAAGGCTCGTCTAGTGGCCAAAGGTTTCTCTCAAATTGAAGGCATAGATTATGCAGAAACCTTTGCTCCAGTTGCTAAAATGGATTCTGTAAGATTGGTTCTTGCTCTAGCTGCTTCCCATAAGTGGCATGTCTATCAAATGGATGTAAAATGTGCTTTCTTACATGGAGACTTAAAGGAATAAATATTCATGGAACAACCTGTTGGTTTCACTCAAGACTCCTCTCTTGTTTGTAGGCTCAAAAAGTCTCTCTATGGCCTCAAACAAGCCCCTAGAGCTTGGTATGAGAATATGGACTCCTTCCTTCTTTCAACAAGTTTTTCTCATTGTGAGTCTGATAACATAGTTTATATTTGGAGAAATGAAGGCAACATCACCATTCTTGTTCTATATGTTGATGATCTTCTTCTCACTAGTAGTAACTTAACTCACATACAGACTATAAAAGACTCCCTCTCTAAAAAATTTGAAATGGCTGATCTAGGTAAAGCTCATTACTTCCTTGGGATCCAAATAAGTCAAACCGATGCAGGTATTTCTTTGTGCCAACAAAAGTACACTCTAGATCTCCTACAAATATTCAAAATGACAGATTGTAAACCTTCTCCTACTCCCTTTCAATCTGGCATTCATCTTAGTACTTCCTGCTCATCCCCTCTATGTGATGCAACTCTATATCATCAGCTTGTAGGGAGTTTGTTATACCTTACTCATACTCGCCTAGATATCTCATTTGTAGTTGGCCTCATATCCATATTCTCTCATCAACCTCACTTCAGTCATTGGAAAGCAGCAAAAAGAATCCTCCATTACTTGCAAGGCACTACTCACTTTGGGCTCTTCTACAAGGGAAAATCCATGGATATTATTGGCTACATAGATTCAGATTGGGCAGGTTCAATAGAAGATAGATGTTCCACCTCAGGCTATGTCTTTTGCCTTGGTTCTTCACCAATAGCCTGGTTATGCAAGAAACAACAAGCAGTAGCTCTATCTTCTACAGAGGCAGAATACAGGGCAGTAGTTTTGGCTAGTTAGGAAGCTCTTTGGCTTCATCAAATTCTAAGAGAATTTGGTTTCACCCATGAGAAGCCTATAACTCTTTGGTGTGACAATCAAAGCACAATTCATATTGCACGAAATCCAGTTGAACATCAATGCACCAAGCACATTGAGATACACATGCACTTCATAAGGCAACATATTCAAAGTGGGGACATACACTTGGAATATATTCCAACTGAGAATCAAATTGCAGATATCTTCACCAAGTCATTTCCTTCTCCACGTTACCTTCAGTTGTGAGATAAGCTTGGAGTTATACAACTGCATTGACCCTCCCTTTGTTTTCCCCACAGAGGTCTTCCACATCTAATTATATTGTAAATGAGTACCTCATCAGGCCTTGTTGTCGGGACTCATCATTCTTTTGTATAAGAGGACAATCTTCACCATCCGAAGACAAGCCTCTTTCATACTTCTTTTTTTATTGATGGCTTTTCCCACTGGGTTTTTACCATCACTTCAAAAAGAAGAGGTGATAGTTGGTTTTTCCCCACAGGATTTTTTCCACCAACTATCTATATTGTATATGAGTACCTAATCAGACCTTGTTGTCGGGACTCATTTGTAAAAATCTCCCCTAGTATCACTTAAGGGGGGTGTTAGAATAAGTGAATATTCTCTTAAGTTCCACTAGGATAGACACTTGAGTTTCCACTCCTCCATGTGTCAAGAGAACTCTCAGTGGTGTCTTCATCAGGTCTGATGAGTTATTGTAATCCAACGACTCTCAATGATCAACTCTGCTATTTATTCCGAGTTGATCCTTGGAATAAATCAATCAGTTCCACTCTTCTCTTCATATTTTGTGTAATGCTTTGCATATCTATTATTGTGAAATTCTAACAATATGAGAGACTATAGCTAGTCAACTATAGGGAGAGATAGCCCATGAACTCAAGATCATCCATGGGTTGCAATACTTCACTGGTCAAGGTTTGTTTATGAGAGTAAAGCTATAACATCTAGACCTAATACCTAATGTAGATTTTTATAGGGTATTACTAAGTACATTGGAAAAGTGTTGGTATTTTAGGACAAACCCCTTTTAGCTACCTTGCAATGAGATAATTGTCATACTATAAGATGTGTGATATATCTTGAGGGTGTTGATTAGAGGGGTGGTTGCGCGCATGATCCAATATCAATAGAGGAGCTTGAGGAGACTACCTCAGGATGTAAACTTGCTAGTTGTAAGGTCTAGACCTAACATCAATGCCATCTAATCTAAGGGTCATATAGAATAATATATGACTATGTTATGTGCCTTAGTTTTTAGAGTCCTAATTGGTGATATGAGTAGGAGACTAGTCCACTATAAATAGATTGAGGTGGTTGCAAACATGCTTGAGGTACAAAATATGTTTGTATAGGGACTGATCATCTTAGCTTAGCTATACTATTCACTATATTAGGTTATCTACATAGGAAGCAAGACTTTATATTGCTACACATTACTCTAGGTGTGGGTCTTGGAGAATATAGTAGTCTTGAGACTACTAGGGATATTAGGGTAGATGGCATATCTAAAGGTTCCAAGAGCATACTATTAGGCTAAATATTTAAAGGCTTGATAGGGGAGGCCACACAAGGGAGTTTTGGAAGTGGCTCAACATTTTATTGATGGCTTGCGCTAAGACTAGATAACTTGGAATCCCTTTAGCCATCATCCATAATAGGATGAAAATGCCTTCCAACTAGATAAGGTCATATGAGTGAGAGAGCTAGTTGAACCATGGGGAGAGAGAGATCTTCTATTTTGACCATGTGGTCTACCAGTTTGGCATATAGTAGGGTATTCTAGAAAAGTTAATTTGATATGAATAATTCACATGGGAAGGGTTTGGGCCTTAGTTAGATCTAGACTCATAAGGTAGACATTAATGATATGGTAATACTAGATCCAAGAAGTTATGACTCTAGGGTTAGTATTGGCTATTAGGGGTGATACCAAACCATCCACTCCTTTAGGGTGATAATAGATTGCCTAAGGATATATGATTGAGAGAGCTAGTTAAACCATGGGGAGAGTGAGAGATCTTCTATTTTACCATGTGGTCTACCAGTTTGGCATATAGTAGGGGATTTTAGAAGAGTTATTTTGGTATGGATGTCTCACATGGGAAGGGGTTTGGGCCTTAACTATATTTAAACTCATAATCCATGGTAGAAATTAATAATTTGTTAATACTAGATCTAGGAAGCAATGAACTTAGGGTTAGTATTGGCTATCAAGGGTGGTACCAAACAATCCACCCCATTAGGGTGATGGTAGCTTACCTAAGGATGTGTGAAAACATGAAATTGGGAAGATATATTTAGGGTCATAGCAAACAACACCATAATTATAAAGATGATATTGAGAGTATTGTCAAAGGAGGTAGAGTGAGGCAACCGTGGAAGCAATGATACAAATAGTAACCATGATTATGGAAGGTAAGGCAAGATCCAACATATTATCTCAATCTATTATGGAGGCAAAGAGAGATGGAATGGTATAGTAGGTGGCTATCCTTCAATATGCATTGGTAGTAGCTCAGTAAAAGGTAGTAATATGAACAATAGAGAGGGACCTATTAGTATAGCAAATCTTAGGGACAAGTCCTATGCATGATTCATTATCAAGGAATTATATTCTTCCTCAATTGTTGAATACCAATCAACAATACCAAATGCTTCCCAAATTGATTGTAAATTAGAAGCAAAAACAATATAAACATGAGGAAGATGTTGATATTGTGATCAAGTTTACCTAGAGTCAACATGATATCCAATAGAAGTACCTACTGCATAAAGAATATTGTAGGTCTAAAAATATATTGAAGTGGAAGAGGATAGAACCTTGGAATGTTGACTTAGAGATGAAGGTGGTGAATCTTGATAAGCTTCCTCTAAATCACTATCATTAGAATTTAATGTGAGAAAATGTAGAGAATTATGGGAAGCCATGTTGGAATAGCTTTCCTTAAACCATACACTACTCTAAATAAATATTTTATGAATCTCTTAATGCAACACTCTATACCCTTTGACACCACAAGGATAGCCAACAAATATACAAGATTGGATTTGGGGTTCCATTACCTTGCATTTATCCAAAGAAATACATGGTCATGCAAGGGATCTAATAATTCTAAAATGTTTTATTGTTGGCTTTTAACCATTCCAAGATTTAAAAGGAGTTTTCTCTTTCAAGGCTTTGTGATGGATACAATTTATAATGTAAGTGGCCTAGTTTATGGATTTGGTCGAATATTGTGGTGCAAGAGACTATGAGTGAATCTTACAACTTGCTATTTCTTTCAAGGACTGGTTCTTCTACTCAAAAAATCCATTCTACTATGGACTATATGGAACTAAATAAGAAATATGTATCCCTTTAAGAGAATATAATTGCTCAAATATATGGTTCACATATTCTCTTCCATTATTTATGCAGAGAATCTTGATGTATTTTTCTAATTATTTTTCAATAAGGGTCTTAAAGTATTGAAATTTTTCAAAGAATTCACCTTTATAATGAAGGAAATAAACACAAGTGCAACAAAAAAAATTATCAATGAATGTGAGTACATTTTGAGCTTTTTTGAAATACAAGGTTGGAAATGGATAAACTAAGTCACTATGAATCATTTCCAACACTTGTGAAGCTCACCAATACTTCCCTTTATCAAATATCTTTGTAGGATGTTTTCCCATGGCGTACTATGGCATATCCTATTTGAGAAAATGATGCAAGATATTTATGTAACCATATCCAATTATGAAAGTTGTAAAAAGTGATAGTTGATATGGCCAAACCGCTTGTGCCATAACATACTTCTTGTGTTAGAGTGAGTCAGGTACAAAATAATAAAAGGTATATAAACAAGTTTGGATGATTAACCTTCCCAATTTATATAGGTATGAATTCATCTATCTCACAAATTACCAATAAATCTAGAGTGAACTCAACTTTCTTGTTCTTTCCAATATGAGTGATTTGGTAGACTGAAAGTAGGTTAGTAAACAATTTAGGTATATATATTAAATCATGAAACCCACTATCCCCTATATCAATTGAACCTTTTCCAATGAAATGTACTATTATATCATCTCTAATGCAAATATGAGGTATAGAAAATGTCTCCAAAGTTGAAAAATGATCTCTATTGAAACACATGTGGTGTGAAGCAGCTGAGTCAAGTATCCATGGTTTTGAGGATTCAACCACTGTAACTAGAATATTTTATTTCCCTTTTATATAAATTGAATAATGAGAGGGACTTGGTGATATATATTATGGTAGATTGATGTTATTATTCTATATAATATTCTTGAATTCTTCTAATTGTTTTGTATGACACTCATGTTCCTCATGACCCAAAATTTTGCAACATTCACTGATGGCTTTTTAAACCTTAATGTTAATATAAAACTCATAGGATAAATTCCATAGGATCAAATATAATATAGCCAAAATACAGTAAGATCAATATAATAATGTAAGTAGAATAATATGAGCAAATTAATATGTAAATCAAGGCTTATAATATATCAGATAACATTCATTAATAATATGAATGTAAATAGCTTGAATCATACATGTACAAAGCATGTAGCACAACTTACAATATTGATTACTCAAATGTATGCAATCTTTATTACTCCTCTTTGTCTTATAATAACACTTGATTCTTTGATATGACTTTTCATGATTGATTTATTTCTTCACTATGGAGTACTATATAGACATAGTATAATGAATCTTTGGATACTTAACTATTTCTTTCCATATGCCAAGTATCATGACTCTTGGATTCTCTACTTAACACTTGCACACATGACTCTATCTTGTATGCACACCTAGATATGATTATTCACTTTGCACACTCTAATCTAAAGACACTTGTGCACTCTTACATATAAGACACTTGTGCACATAGACTCACATTACACTTGCACACATACTCACATGAAACTTGTGCATTTCCTACATACACACTTACATAACACTTATGCATTTCCTTCAAATTATTACATTACATAAATTATTACTTACACTCTAAACTAAGACTCAAGCCTAATCTACTATTTACAAGATGTACCATAAAGGTACCATAGGTGTACATTAGCATGTGCTAAATAATGTGATATACTCCAACATAAACAAGTGGGTTTTTCTTTCTTTTGTGAATTCCTCTTAGAGGATTGTCTATATGCCTTAGAAATAAATTGTGTTCCTTATTTTTGAGTCTTCTTTGCTTTCTCATGTTACTTTAATCTATATTACTAGCATTTTTGTGTCCATTGGTTTGATTATCCACAAGTTCATGTGACTTGGAGAATTTTAGGAGGCCCATTTAAAACACTTTTTCTTGCTCTTGAATAATAAGTTTATAATGTTGGAAATTTTGGGTACCTTGGGTACATTGCCTTTGCTCAAATGAATAAGTTGTCATTGATGTCAAGAAGCTCTTGAAGGAATTTAATTTAATGTCAAAGAATTTGTTTTGATGAAGGTTACGGCATGACAGTTTCAAAGGTTATTCAGAGCATGGACAGTGAGTTTCCAAAAAGACCATAGTAGCCCATTTGCAAAAGGTCAAAGAAAAAGATAAGTAAGAAAATTATCGTGATATCGCAACATATATAGTAGGTAGGAAAAACAGTCATGATTTTGTGACATGTTAGAGGAGAGAGAAAGTGCTAGAAAAACTGTCGTGATTTCGCGACATGTTAGAGGAGAGAGAAAGTGCTGGAAAAACTGTTGCGATTTCGCGACATGTTAAAGGAGAGAGAAAGTGTTGGAAAAACTGTCACGATTTCGTGACATGTTAGAGGAGAGATAAAGAGCTGGAAAAATTGTCACGATTTCGTGACATGTTAGAAGAGAGAGAAGTAGGGAAAACTGTCGCGATTTCGTGACATGTTAGAAGAGAGAGAAGAAGCAGGAAAAACTGTCACGATTTTGCGACATGTTGGCAGAGAAAAAGGCAAGTGGAAAAACTGTCACGATTTTGTGACATGTTGGTAGAGAAGGAAAGCAAGGTGGAAAGTGTCGTGATTTTGCGACATGTCGCATTTTCATGATTCGAAAAGTTCAGGAAGGCAAAGAAGGAAAAGTGTCACGATTTCGTGACATATTGCAAGGAAGGTTGTACGGAAGAAAAAGTGTCGTGATTTTGCGACATAATGTAGGAGAGAGAGTCCGATAGAAAAAGTGTCGCGATATCGCGACATGTTAGGTTTTCGTGACCCGAAGAACAAAAAAGAGCTAAGGAAGAAAAGTGTCATGATATCATGACATGTCACATTTTTCGTGACTTAAGAAGTAGAGAGAAAGCAAGTTAGAAAAGTGTCGCGATATCACGACATGTCGTAGTTTTGCGACTCAAAGAGGAGAGAGAATGTACGGAGTCAAAAATGTCACGATTTCACGACAAAAACAAAAAGGAAGTCTAAGGAAGCAAAAGTGTCATGATATCGCGACAAAAGAAAGAAGGAACAGTTCAGAGGTGAAAGTGTCACGATATCACGACATGTTATGTTTTCGTGATCAACAGCCAAGAAAAAGTCAATGGTTGCAAAAGTGTCACGATATCGCGACATCATGTAGTTTCACAACAGAAGCTACAGAAGAGTTACAGAGGTAGTTGAAGCTGACAAAGTTAAATGTGAGCTGACAAATTTTAGGGTTGTGCAGTCGACTAAAGATCAGGGTTACAGCCAACTAAGATTGAAGTTTTCATCTTGAAATTTCTATTATAAAAGGAGGGTTGTTTGGAGATTTGATGTGTTGATCGGTGCGAGTATCGAAGTGTGCAATATGTGGCCGTAAGAGCACAGATAGCACATAAGCGGTGATAGATGGTGAAGAGTGCAGAGTGAATGCAGAGGCGTCGAAGTGTGTGAGACACAGCCAAAAGAGTGCAGATAGCACAAATGGCAAAGACGAATGCGAAGTGCTATTGTATGTGTGCAGAGTGAGCGAAGAATCATGGTGAAGTGTTCTAAGTGTCGTTGTGATTGCGCAGACAGTGCAAAGGTTGGAGTTCGACCAAGTGTGGTTGTGATTGTGTAGAGAGAACTTAAGGACAGATTTGTGTGAGCTTTTTTGAGAGCTTACAAGAAGATTTGAGACAAGTCTTTGTGAAGACTTGTGGATAGCTTTGGGCAAGCTTTGTGAGAGCTTGTGAGCAGGTTTTGGATAAGTCATTGAGAGGGCTTGTTGGACAAATTTGAGCAAGCTTTTGTTGAGCTTATGGAGCAGTTTGGGCAGGTTCTAGTGAGAACTTGCAAAGCAGATCTGAGACAAGTCTTGGTGAAGACTTGGGTGAAAATCAAGCAAGCTTTAGTGAAAGCTTGTGAACCACTTTTGTGAACCAGAATCGAGGACCAGTTAAGGACAGAGATTGGTGTAGATTTGAGGACATTTGTGCCAGACCGAAGGACGATGTTTGGTGCAAATCAGAGAAAGAGAGTGAGGACATTTGTGCCAAATCGAAGGACTGTGTTTGGTGCATATCAGAGAAAGAGAACGAGGACATTTGTGCTAGACCGAAGGACTGTGTTTAGTGCAAATTCAAGGACCAGCTTTGGAGGTGATAGAGTTGAGGACAGAGGTCTCCAACCAAAGCAGGGAGGATAGGTGTCTTCTGTGGATAGAGTTCCATTTGCTAAGGGCAGCAGAGGCAGAGGTCTTCTAGAGGATCATCAGTCAGAGCAGAGCTAGGGGATTGGTGTCTCCTGTGGGTTGGTGCCCATGAACTCGATATTGGGGGAAGGTATCTCCTTTTAGCAGAGGCTCATAAATTTTGTTTGGGGGAAGGTATCTCCTTTGGGCCGAGGCTCATAAACATTGTAATTGGGAAGGATTCCCAAAGAACTTTGAGATAACTTTTAGAGAAAAGTTTTTTGGATGTAGCCCAGCCATTCTGGGTGAACCACGTTAAAAATTGGTGTCACTTTGTGGATGATATTGTGCATTGTTTTGATTTTGCTTTGGGTATATTGCTTTACTATTTTAAAGGATAAAGGAAAAATTAAAAGAGGTCTTATACTGTTCACCCCCCCTCTCAGTATAAGCTTGTGTTCTTCATATAAAATGAGTCAATTTATGGCTTATCCATGTAGAACCTACAAAAATTCAATGTGTATAAAAACCAAAAACAAAGACAAAATACTTAGGACCTAGTTTAGACAACATGTTCAAAACTAGTTGAGTATCATTTTTATCTATGCCACATTCTTTGAGTTGTGTTTTGAACTAATTAATTTTGGTGATATAATCTTGTATATTATCAAAAGCATTTGGATCAAGATTCATCAACTCATTGTCTATTTGGTAACCCCTAATTTCATCGGTTTGAGAATACAACTTAGCAAGTGTATCCCAGACCTCTTTAGGTGTCTTACAATTAAAAGAGAAAAATAAATAAATAAATAAATGTATAGATTACACCAAGTGATTTCTCATGATTATTAGTACATTCCTTCTTTTCGTTTGCATCAGTGTATTTAGATTTTGTGTCTAATACATGCTTTGTACAATTATTACATCTTAAGTAATTCTAGATTAATTGTTTTCACATAGTGTAATTGTAAGGAGTAATAAGTGAAATATCTGGTTTATCTATAGTAGAAAGAACAAGAAAATAACACAATATTGTAGAAAAACAAGAGAATAGAACTCCTCTAATTACTCAATAAAGAAACTCCCTAAATTTCTCAATAAATAAACCCCCCAACAAAAATGTTACTTTATAAATAGTGTGATTACAATTTATGACCAAATGTTTAATAGACAGATGTACCTAAAAATGTTGGCCCAATATAATAACCACAATATGAAAATGAAATGTAGTCATAGTTATTCTAAAAAATGTAAAAAATAGAATATTAATACTATTTTTAAACAAGGATTTTTGGGTAACTTTAATGACCACTTTGGTTTGTAACAATGGAGGCCATGGGGCTTGCAATATGGGCATGAGATTCTGTGAGGGTTGGAAAATAAAATTGGTTCTGGGAGTTTGCAGTTGGACAGTTTCTAATTCTACAACATAAGGATGTATAGATATACAACATGAGTTGCCTCCAAGTCTACAAAATAATATTTCTGCCAAAATAATAGGCTCCAAAAATTTGAATGAATTTTAAAAAAAGTAACCCTTGAATCCTATGATGACTCAACTAGAGATGAACAAGATCCTTCTCTCCCTTAATATTTGATACCATGTGATATTCGCCTATGGATCAAGATGAAGATATGATACCTAAGATCTAGGTGAAGTAAGCATGTTACATATGTAAAATGATTAGCTATTTTTGATAAAAGGGAAAATAAAAATATACAAAATAATAATATTCCACAAGTGTAGAATTACAAATGAAAACTACATACATTCTT
Organism: Wollemia nobilis; assembly: GCA_028583015.1. Classification (NCBI taxonomy): domain Eukaryota; kingdom Viridiplantae; phylum Streptophyta; class Pinopsida; order Araucariales; family Araucariaceae; genus Wollemia; species Wollemia nobilis. Next base: position 84,311 of record JAQPPZ010008625.1, on the reverse strand, counting down.
CCATTCTTCCACTGATCAACTATAAGCATGAGATGGCTATGTATTAAAAATACCCAGTAATGGATATTTTTAACAATGTGACACATGACATAAATGCGTGATTAAAAATTCAACATAGTGAATGCAATTGTGACACATATATATGAGATATAAATAAGTTAATTCAATGAGTGAGATCATGACACATGTGTATGAATAAGTCAATATAATGAGTGCTATTGTTACACATATATGAGATATATGAATAAGTAAACATAATGAGCAAGAATGTGACACATGGTATGTATGAGAGATGAATATGTTAGCTTTTTGAATAGGTTAACTCATAGAAAGCTCTATATAAGATTTAAATAAAAAAAATAAATGCTACTAATAATGAAACTCAATAATGAAATCACAATAATGTTTTACAAACAATATCGTACAGAATATAACTTAGATGCACACAATATACGAAGATTACATTTATGATACAAATTGATTACATTGCATGGAGCTTTACCTCCAATATATCATTTTGCATGACTTTTCAATTCTCTAACTATTGCTCTCCTCTTTCATCTAAGAGATGTAACCTTTCATATTCTGCATATAGATAAAGCTCTCATCTTACCACATACATTATATAAAATTTAAATAATCTATTAAAATATTACTACAAGGGGGTCAAATAATGTAATATCTTCAACACCCCATATTACATTATTTGGTAGGAAGAATTTTTGTCTTTATTCTCCCAATCTTCTTTCTCTTCAATCATTAGCTTTGAATTTGTCATGGTTGCATATATGCAACTATCTATGTTTGCTTCTGGATCAATGTATCTGAGTCATCTCAAGATCTCTATATTTGGGTCACTGCCTCTGGGTCACTACCAATGGATCTACCTCTGGACCATTACCTATGGAAATCTACCTCTTGGTTGACCATTATTTCTTAATGCTATCCTCTTTTATTTAACGATGTCCTTGTGGCATTTAAATGATAACTTTTTCTTCAATATTTTCCATGTAATATCAAAACACTTTCAATATTGATCTTGCTCTTTTGTTATTATGGATTCTTTATTTTTCCTATTCAATTTGGACTTCTAATATGATGCCTTCTATGTGCTATGTGATGTCCTCTAACTAGGATTGTCCTCAATATTTTCTGTTGTATTGAAGTCTTCTTGCTACCTTCAAGTTTTCCTTCTCTATCAATATTTCAATGGGACCTCTCTCTTGGATATCTTATTTATGCAATATCAAGGTCTATCTTCAAGACCTGCTATACTATAGATTGCCTTCTATTATTAATATATTCTTGGAATGGGTAAACTCAATCTATCTAAAACATTTTAATAATGATAAAAAAATTGTATCCTTAATATTCATTGGTTGTTTTTCAACCTAGTGGTAATACCTTAACTTCACTGGTCTTTCCTTAGCTAGTGGAAATGTCCTTCAATTGTTTGCAACTTTCAATTTTTATGCAAGTAACCTTTGATTATACTCGGTTTCCTTATATAGAAACCATACAATATCCCCTTCATATTATCCCATTCATTCATGTTTATCCATCCAAAATCCACTTTTACTTTGTAGTCTTTCTTTTATTTTTATAGATAAAATATTTGTGAATGATTATATCCTCCACAAATTTTACAACTATGGATATTCCAACATCTTTCTATCTAGTGTTCATATTATCCATAATTATTGCATTTGTTTTATGTTACCAAATTCCTTTTGAAATTTTATATTTCATTGTTATTGATTCTATTAGTCCCTATCATAGATTTTATGTTACTATTTCCTATCATAAATTATTTCCTGATTCCTTGTTGCTCATTTATCTTGTATATCCAATACCTTTATATTTTGGTCTTATTTTTGATACAATTTGTTGTTTCATTCCTTGTTCATGTTTACCTAAACTTGTATCTTTATTTCCAATTTTATTCAATAAATTTGAATCAATTCCCTTTGTGTGCTTTTGAAAATAACCAAAAAGTATCATTAGATTGATCTCTATCAATATCAACACAACTGTGTGCATCATTATCTTTGTCATCTTTTGAATTTATGTCAACATCATTTTTGATAGCATTAGCCTTTTTTTAACAATCACAAACTGTATTCAAATCACTTGTATTCACATATAAAATCTATTTATGTAGTAAGTTCTTCTATCCTTGTCATGAATTCTAAATCACTAGTATCATTGCTTGCATCACAATATTTCTTTTTTTTTATAAGAATCACAAATTACTTCTTTTTATTTTTTATAAAGATCACTAGTGTCACAACATGCATCTATAATCATGGGCCTTAAATCATTTGTATCATAAGAGAAATATTTCACAATTGGTTTGTTCCCTAATTCTTCAACCTACTTTTGCTTTCTCATATTATAAACATTTAGGGTGATTATTCCCTTGTAAATTATTCTCCATAGACTAATAGATACAATAAGACTATTTTCACAATAGTCATTAGCATCATTAAGAACATATTGCATGTGTTCTTGAAGTATTAGAAATTCTCCTTAATTTGCTTCACTAATAATATCATCAAACTCATTTTCCAAATTTACAATCATTTCTTCTTGCTTTCTATTCTTTCCTTTTAGAACTTCATTAGAAAGTAATGCCATATACATTACCTTTCCTATATAATTAGGTAATGTGAAAACATCTTTAGAGTCTTTAACTACTTCATCAAGTTTTGAATGTAGATAGTTTTCTAGTATTGAAAAATTTTCATTTTTGGCTTCTCTCATGATTGATTGCAAAACTTTATTTTCCTTCATTGATGTATTCTTTTGACTTTCAATTTTTTCTATCATTTTTTTAGTACAACATTTTAAATTTTCCAACATTTTCTTCATATTTTCTAGTGAGTCACCTTCAACAACATAAATTTTCTATTTCAATAATTTTCAGCTCATGTATTTATGTTTCTATTTTTTTATCGTTTATTTTCTTGTTCATTTTATTTTTCTTTGCCATATTCCTTTGAATTTGATAATCTTATAACTTCCTAGTTTTTGAATAATAGATTCTAAGTTTCTAAATTTCAAAAATCTATTTGATGTTGAATTCCTTATGTCTCCCTAATTAGAAATTTAGCAATTTAGAAAATGATATTTGCAAATTTAATATTTCAAATTGATGTAGAAAACCTTATTTCTCCAAACTTAAATTATTTGCAAATATTATAATTTGAATTACAAAATTGAATAGATTAATTACAAAATTTGTAATTCAATTACCAAAACATTAAATTAATTTTTAGAACAACTTCAAAACCTTTCAAAAGTATTTAATAAGGTTTCTAAGGTATTAATGTTCCAGTTTAATACCTTATCTCTCGAATAATTAAATTAATCTATATGAAATTAGATTAATTATATATAAACTTAGAAAAATTAATATTTATCAGTCGTATACCTCCTATGCTTAGCAAAAAATCAGATTCAATTTGATTTACTTTACCTCCTTAACTAGGCATACAAAATTTTTGGTCAAAAATGTTTGACCTCCTAAAATAACACTCCCTTATGAAACTCTTTTCTACCATGCTCAGATTCTTTCCTTTGAATTTGTGTGATTTTATTTGTGTTCCTTATCTGACCTTTGCACCTTGTCTATCTGTTACAATCAAGAACTAGTCTAACTAGCCTCTACTACATGTTTCTTCTTTTACATGCAATCCATTTCCTCTAATGCCCGACCTTTTGTATGCAGTATGTGTTACAAAGTGTGACGTTCTAAGGGATGAACAATATCCTTGTTTGATAATGTTTTAGCTTTCAAATAATAATCAACCTTACCTAACATCTATCCATCTATTGGATTATAGACTATTTGCATTCCAAGAATACGTATTTGGATGGTGTTATGCTTTGGATGACATATGTTGGTGTTTCAAGTGCTTGTGTGCACTATTCTTACTTAGATGGCTTAATCATTCGATACTTCTAGAAGTGAAATATGGAAGGTGTAACTTGCTAGCTTCTCTAATGCTTTGTGCACTAGTTTGTTTCTATTCAAATTGAGCGTTGGTGTAGCTCATACCTATTAGTTGGATTTACTTAGGATATTCCTTCATGAGTATATATGGATGATGACGTTGGTTTTTCTTTGAAGTGCATTGTCTCAGTGCTTCTTATATTGACCTCTATGTAATGTTCACTCTATATGAGTGCTTCTTATACTAAACTTTGTGCTTTGTATGAGCAGTTTAGGCTAGGTTCTGGTGTGACATCCTCTCTATATTGGTTGCTTCTTAGATGAATGTTGTATGAGCACACTAATAAAAGTTTGATACCTCTTACTTTAGTGCTCCTTTTAATACTTATGCTCCTTAATCATGCATCTTGTATTTTGATTTCATAGGTACATCTATTCGGCTTTTAAACATAGCTAGGAAGTAATACTTCCATTCCTTTATAGCATAAACCTTTAACTTTAATAACTTGACCTCTAATTCCTTATTTAACATGTTATGTTCTTTATGTATTTGTGTAGGTTTAGGTGGCTTCAAATGTAGATACAAGCTTCCATCATCACCATATACTGCAACTTTTAACATCGAAAAAACTCATGCAAACATAAGCTTGCTGCCAAAAAATAATACTTAAATGCTTTCAAACATTTCTTTAGGCACTTTTTATGAATTGAAACAATAGAGCTTCGCTTCCTCTTGCTTTCTTTAGCTTTCACCTTTATTAGATCTTCTTCCTTTCTTGAACCTTGTTGTCCTTTTTCTCAAACTTTGGCAAGATACTTAGCTTCCATGTGTTGAAATTATAGCTTTTCTCCTCCTAATTTTACCCTCACCTTTAATGTCTACCTCCAAAAACTATCCAATGGTGGCCTATTTAATATCCTATCTCCTTCTCAAAACTTGCTAATTTCTCCTCAACCTTTGGCCTTATTTTTATGGCCTATTCTTCAAGATTTTTATATCTTGAAGTCTTCAAAAATTCCTTCTCAAAATTTGACAAACTTCTTGCCAAATATTTCCTCTATTCAGTTTTACAAATTCTTATGGGCTTATCATAAAATAGTGACAATTATCCTAATTTTCATGTGATTACCTATTTTTAGGAGTTTCTTGTTATTGCAATCTTCTACCACAAACTTTCTTCAAATTCTTCTCCAATGACCACTTCAATTCTTCAATAAGGCTTCTCTAGCCTCTTTCTTTCTTCTCTCTTCAATCTCTCCCTTGTTTCTTTGATACCACTGTTAGATTTTTTAATAGGTTAACTCACAAAAATCTCTATCTAGAATCTAAAATAAATCAAATAAATGCTACTAATAATAAAAATAATGAAATCACAACATATTTTATAGACAATATTTCAAAAAATATAACTCAGATGCACACAATATATGAATATTACATTAATGATATAGATTTATTATATTGCATGGAGCTTTACCTCCAATATATCATTTTGCATGACTTTTCAGTTCTCTAACTATTGCTCTCTTCTTTCATCTGGGATATACAACCTTTCATATTTTGCATATGGATAAAGCTCTCATCTTGCCACATACTTTATATAAAATATAAATCATCTACCAAAATATTATTACAAGGGGGTCAAATAATGTAATATCCCCAATAGAATAAGTCAATATGTACCTAAGCAAGCTTATCCTAAGTATTGGGATAATTGATGCATAAAATAATAAAATACACTAACAATAAATATATAAAATAACTAACATTTTATTTTATATATTTATTGTTAGTGTATTTTATTATTTTATTTTGGTAGTGTATTTTATTTATATATTTATATATAAAATAACTAACATGGGTTCCTGGTATTTTGGTTTTTCGGCTGAGTATTGGCACCTTGGAGCGTTTTTGCATCATTTTTCTAAGTTGGCCGCAAAATCTCAGCTTGCTACGTCATCACGAAATTTCCTTTATGCTCTGGCCGCGGGGTTGCTTCTTGTCGTGATATCGTGACACCTTTTTCTCCCTCCGGTACGGTCTTCCAACTTGTCGCGATATCGCGACTCTTTTTCTATCCGGGAGCTTTTTTGCAAACTTGTCGCGATATCGCGACACCTTTTCCCTTCGGGTGCAGTTTCACAAACTTGTTGCGATATCGCGACACTTTTGGCCTTCAGGTGCGGACATGTTTTTTTTCGTGATTTTGCGACACCTTTTCTCTCTCCAATGGCGGTCTTTCATTCGGTCGCGATATCGCAACAAGTTTTCTCTTCAATGGCGGTCTTCCATTCTATCGCGATTTTGCGACACCTTTTCTCTCCGGGTGCCTTTGCGCAAACTTGTCGTGATATCGCGACACTTTTTCTCCCTGGGTGCCTTTACGCAATCTTATCATGATATCGCGACGTTTTTCTCTCTCCAAAGGCGACCCTCCTTTTGGTAGCGATATCACGACGCTTTTTCTCTCTCCAACGACGGTCTTCCAGGTTGTAGCGATATCGCGACCTTTTTTTCTCTTCAGCGGTGGTCTTTCTTTTTTGTCATGATATCGCGACACCTTTTCTTCTTGGCAACAGGCTTCTTCTTTCATTGTGATTTTGGGGCTCATTTTCTTCTTTGGCTGTGGTCTTCTTTCGCGTCGCGATTTCGCGACACCTTGCAACATGTCGCGATATCGTGACCGCTTCCCTTCTTCATCTCTGATGGTGATTCTTGTCGCGATATCGTGACTTCTTTTCTTCCTATGGCTTCTTCGGTGCTTCTTGTCGCGATTTCGCGACATCACCTTTTTGGTCGCGATTTCGCGACACCTTCCCTAGTGTGGAGGTTTGTCAACTTTCTTCTCTTCTCTTCTTGGACCATCTCGGTCGCTATGGATTTATTGTAACCTCTCTTGTTCAAGGTTCAGGGACCTTTCAAAACCCTTTCTACCAATAAAAAAAAAAATAACTAACATATATAAATCTCACAAGAGTGTTTGAGCAAGAATAACAAGTTGATCCTTATCAAATAACTACATATTGATTTGCTCCTCTATTATTATTAATAACTACAATATCCTAGGGAGGGGTGGATCTTGAGAAGGCCTACCATTTTATATAATTATAAATGATGTACTCTGAGTGATATAAGTCCTAGAAGGATCCTATAATATAACTAATATGATAAAAATTAATGAGTAAATCTTATTGACCACCTTATTCACTTTTAGATGCCTAAATGACTTATGAACTTCCAAGTTCATTGGTTTATCCTCACATAAATCTCTAGAGCACTCATTATTTTCAAGTACTCTCTTAAAATCTCAATAGTCACATAAATTACCTATACCCAATGCTTGAAAATGTAATGTGAAAGTATAATCAACATTGTTATTATAATTAAAATCAAAATGAAGCATCATAGTAAAATCATAGGAGCCAATTATTATTTGTTAGTTTATCTTATGGAAAAAATAAACTATTGATAAGTCATGGGTGCCATTTATGGGTGTACATACTTGGTCGCCCTTTACGCTTGAATTTTCTTCTTGTCTATATAACAAGGTCAATCCTCTTTAAAAAGGTCTTGGAAAAATACATTATAAATTTGTTCAAAAGTTCAATGTCCTTGCACACTATTCATTGTTACCCCTTTAATAATGGTATATATGTTTAGTTTTAAAGGGTTGAACTGATTTATTCTTTCCACATATTTTGCATAATATTACAATTTAAAATTAAGTTTTTATAAGTACAAAGGTTTATCGTATTTCCTATTGTTTGTCATTCTAATACGCTTTCTTTGTAGTGCAATCCAACAACATTTTGTGGTGCAATCCAACGATATAGAGGAAGAGATGACCCTTTTGCCTCATAACTTAGTTACCATTTTAGAGCATACTAAAATCTTATCCCTCTAAGCGTAAGATAAATTACTTTAAAGCATCGTTTTTGTATATAAATATCTTTTAGTAATATATCCCTTTAAGCGTAAGATAAATTACTTTAAAGCATCGTTTTTGTATATAAATATCTTTTAGTAATACTTTTTATACACATCCACCATGGGGATTGAACCCAAGTCACATCACCGATAATACAAGTGGCGTCATATATTAAATATTTTGCAATATTTAAGATTTATTTTATTTCACAATATGTTGATTTATTTAATTATTTTACAATATATAATTTATTTTATTTTATTTTTCATATATTTTTTTGATAATATATAATAAAAATCTAGCTGCATCCCCATTAGGAAAATCCTATTTTTGACCACACCCACACCCGCGATTTGTGCTACACCCCATTGGTACACCTGAACCTGCACCTGGCACACGTGCACCTGCACCTACTGCACCTACGATTCCTGCTGCACCCCCACTTGCACACCTTGTAATATTGATGAGAACAGAATGAAGTATACTTTTGCTTTGTATAGATGGCATTGGAAAAAATAATGAATTTGCACTGCATTTTCATTGATGACATTTTAGAAACAAAGGATTTAGATTTTTATAGATGAGATTAATAAAATAATGAAATTTATAATAGAAGATTATTGAAATTGAGAGGTTATTGAAAATAATACATTATAATTTTAGTATTGTTTTATAATTATTAATATATTAGATGAGGGGGTTTCCAGGGAATCGGAGCGGGTTGGCTTCAATGGGATGGTCTTTTCAGATTAGCCCTATGCCATTTGTCTAGTTTCTTGCTCATGGATTGCATCTTTCTAGGCCTGCAGGATCCACTAGTTCTTCCAGGATTGTTTCCTTTGCTTAACCGAAACCTTGCTGCTGGTGGATTGTCCCAGAGTCCCTGTTCTAGGTGCCTTGGTTTGGTTAGTTTTCGACTAGCCCATTTGGGGGGTTGTGGCTATCGAAATAGAGTTTGGATTTTTTTGTTCGTACTGCTTAAGATACTATTTATATTTTTCATGGCTTTAAGGGAGCCCATACTTAGCGTCTGTAGATGGTCATCCCTTCTTGCTCCATATCATATTTACCAGTGTTTTTCTGCCTTTAGGTTTTCTAGTGGAGCTCTTGTTACAGTTTGTCCTTTCAATATTATGATGGGACCCTATGCTTTTTTGTGTAGTTGTGGCTATGAATTCTATGGTTTCTTTCCTTTGTAGATTGGTAGGACTGTGTGCTTTTCTGATACAGGTGGTCATCTTTGGTGGTTTAGTTCTACAATTTTAAAGGTCTTGGGGTGGGACCTCTTGCTTCATCGTTTACTATAGTTGGAGGACCATGATTGATAATTCCTATATTTAGTTTCACTCTAGTCATAGGTTATATTTGTGGTTGGGATATCTGGAACCTTCCTCTTTAGCATGCATTCTCAGTCTCCTTCACAGAGAGACCTTGTTGCCCGTCGAGATCTCTATTATCTACTGATCCACTTTCCAGGCCTTGTTTTGTTTTAGCCATTTGTGGGATGTCCCTTGTTGTATGGGATCCTCCTTTGTTGTAGTTGTTACCTGATGGTTAATCCTTGATGGGATTTCTTAGTTCCTATTGCTCTTCTCAGGCTTTCGTAGATGCGTTTTTCATTTTTGGTTTTCTTGCTACTCCTTTAGTTGGTTTATGGTTTCTCAAATCCTTCTAATAAATATGGCCCCGTTAGATTGGCTTGGGGGGATGGCCACGATTGGTTTATAAGTTTAAATTTTAATTTTAAAATTTTTACCTTGGTGGTCATTAGATTTTATGCTCTCGTGGTTTTGCCAACTCAGTTTTCAAGTGGGAATCTAAGTTTATTTTAAAATTATGTTTTCAATTTTGTCTCTTCGAGACCCTTTTTAGCCTTGGTGGTATGGCCCCGTCGGGTGGCCACAGTGGGATTGTAAGTTTAAATTTTAATTTTGAATTTTTTGCTTTGGCTGTTGTTAGTTTTTCTGCTCTCGTGGTTTTTCCAACTCAGTTTTTAGGCGGCAATCTCAATTTTTTTTTAAAAATTGTTTTTCGAGATTGTCCCTTCGGGATCTTCTTCTTGTTTTTTAGCCTTTGCTTATTCTAGTTCCGGGTGGGTCTGATGACCTGTGCTTGATGTATCAAGGTTTTGGGGGTCCTTCAAAACCTACTTTTAATCAAAACAAATTCCAATCGAAAAAACATATATTAGATATTATTGTTAATTATTTACAGATACTAATTTTTAAGTATTTGATATATATTGTTTTATTATAATTTATTTTAAATAAATAAAAAATAGATAAGTTAAGAGTAAAAAAAAAAATTTAAAACTAAAAAAAATGAATTTATATTGTTAAAAAATATTAAGATAAGATTTAATAGATCACATATGTATAATTTTAATATTTTTAATTGTATGTGCATAGTTATTAAAAAATATTTTATTCTATGATGTATAATTATTATTTTTATTATATGATAGATAATTCTTTCAATCTTATATAGTCAATTAAAAATTTATTATTAGAATAATAATTTAGAAAAAAAAAAAATGATAAGATATTTTAAATAATTACTTTGTATAAAAAAATTTACTCATATTTTATAAATGAGTAATGTCATGCGTTTTTTAAATATTATATTTATTAAGTTTGTAAAATAAGGTGATTTTTAAAATAATTAAACCGAAACTGTTCATAATAATCTCACTGATTTATCTGTTCACCTTTGCAATGCTTCCCATTCACCCACTAGGTCTGGGCCTTCTTTCCCTCCTTCAACCAATTTTCTACCAAAATCCAACCTAGTACTTCCAACCTAAGAAGACTATACTTTCCTATCGAAATCCTCTTTCCCCATGACTTGCATTCTCCTGTTCTGGAGTAACTTCTCAGAAGCCAAGGAAAAACATTACTACCGATGTTGGCAGTGACAAGAAAAAAGGTAGATCATCAAATCAAGTGAGAAGGAAGAAATAAGCTAAACTAGACATTGCCAATGGCTTTCAGCCTACTATTATTTCATCTCTATCAGATCAAATAGACACTCATTTCTCCAAGGAAGAGGGGAAAATATACAAACCACTCCCATCTGATGGCAAAGGGGTGGGAAAGAAATCTTCCAAACATTCTAGATGAAGATCCTCTCATGGAATGTGAGAGGCCTCAATGGAGTAACCAAACAGATGTTGGTTAGATCCATGAGGAAAACTCTGAAGCCTAGTATCATTTTACTCCAAGAAATAAGAAATGATATTGAGAACAACGAAAGGATTGGTAAATTATTATGGAAAAATAGTGAATATGTTTTCAGTCCTACCAATGGCTCTTTAGGCGGACTCCTATGCATGTGGGACCCAAATATTATTGAGGGTAGACTTATATCCATTTCAGAAAGAATCATCAACATTCTATTATTCAATAAAGACTCCAAACGCCAGTGGATTCTCTCAAAAATTTACTCTCCTAACAAGATTACTAGTCATTGTAACCTTTGGACCACTCAACCAAATGAAGAGCAACTTTCAAAATGAACCTTAGATGCTTGCTGGTGATTTCATTAACCCTATCTATCTTTCTAACAAGCATGGGGGAGCTCCAGTCACTTCTAGATGTTTTGAAGAATTTTTTGATTTTGTTGATTTGAATGAATTAATGGATGTTCACTTAAAAGGTTCAAAGTATACTTGGATCAATAGGAGATATGGCAATCAACTCATCTAGCTGAGACTTGACATGATTTTATTGTCTAAAGAAGCTATCCAATTTTTAGATGATGCTACTTTGACCTTTCTCTCTAAAATAGGTTTGGATCACAACCCTCTAATATTTGAAGGTTTGTAGCCTGCTCTCTAGTTCAAAACACATTTTATATTCAAGTCATTGTGTCTTCGACACCCTAACCTTTGAAATTGTATCTCTAATTGGTAGAAAGAAAGTTTCTCAAGGCCTCCCTTAACCCAATTAGCCAAGAAAATTTGCTTTATAAAGCTTAAGTTAAAGCAATGGAATAAAGAAAATTTTGGGAATATTTTCCAGGAAAAACAACGAACCTTTGGGTAGCTGATGAATACTGAAACTAGTATTTAGAATGGGGATCCAGACCCAGGTCTCAAGCAGGATGAACAAAGTCTTCTTGCACAATTCCACAATCTACTAAGGAAGACATTTTTTGGAGGTAAAAATCCAGAGCATTATGGTTAAAATAATGGGACTCCTAAACTAATATTTTTCATGCATCAATACTCAGACACAGAAGTTCTAACAGAATCAGGAAACTCCTTAGGAGTGATGGTTCAAGCATCAATAACATTCATGAAATCAGGTCCGAAGTTGTTTCTCATTTTGATAATATTTTGGTACCCAACACACCATCCTCCCTCTAAGCCTATAATTCTCTTCTTCAAAATATTCCTTGCCTTATCTCCAAAGAAATAAATGTTGATATTCTTGAGAAGTTTACAAAAAAGGAATTAAAAATTCCATGTTATCCATGCACCCTAATAAGGCTTCGAGACCTGACGGATTCCCTCCTAGGTTTTTCCAGCACTTTTGGGATATTGTTGAGCACGATGTAACCGATGTTGTCCAAGATTTTCAACAATTAAAATCCATTCATAGAGATGTTAATTCAATATTATTGGCTCTTATTACTAAGTGCCAACTAAGCAAATCCATATCCGACTAGACCGATAAGCCTTTGTAATGTCATTTACAAGCTCCTATCTAAGGTTCTAGCCAATAGACTCAAGGTTATCCTTCGAAACATAATAGATCACTATCAAGGAAGATCCATTAGAGGTATATTCATAATATATGGTATAATTACTATACATGAACTTATTCATTATATTGCCAAGAGCAAGAAACCTAGTCTATTCCTAAAACTTGATATCAACAAAGCCTTCAATAGGGTTTCTTGGGATTTCCTCTTTGTACTTTTAAAGAAATTTGAATTTCATGAGGAGTGGGTTGCCTTAATCAAGTAATGCATAACATCTGATTGGTTCTTAGTCATTTTTTATGGTTTAGCAAAAATATACTTTAAAATTTTGAAAGGGCTCAGGCAAGGTGACCCTTTATCACCTTTTCTCTTCATCATCATGGTTGAATAACTTGGTAGATCCCTTAAAAAGGCTTGCCCTTTGGGATTTATTTCTGGTATCAAGACCTCATTTGTTTCCAGGCCAATTACTCATCAAAAATTTATGGATGATATCCTAGCAACTTTATCCTTAGTTCTTGAAGCCAAAATAATCAAAACAATTCTATTTTTTTTGAAGAAGTTGTTGGGCATGAAATTAACTTTGTGAAGAGTAGAATATATTTCCTAAATACTTCCATTTGTAGATAGTTTAATATTTCTAGGATTATGAGCTGTACTATTTCTCATATTTCTTCTACTTACCTTAGGCTCCCTCTATTTTATGGAAATACTTCAAAATTCTTATAGAGCAATGTCATTGATCAAATCAACAAGAAGCTGGCAGGGTGGAAAAAAACAATGTTAAGCCAAGTGAAAACTTGATGCTTTCCCAAGTCTAATGAGCGTGCTTCTCTCTCCGACTTCAGACCCATAAGTCTCTGTAGTGTCATCTACAAACTTATCACTAAAGTTATGGCAAACAGGTTGAAAGACATCCTTCCCTCCATCATTGACCAGTGCCAAGGCAGCTCGGTCAAAGGCAGATTCATTGCCGATGGTGTGATAATTGTCCATGAGTTGGCTCATTCGGCTTATAAAAACAAAAAACCCAGTATGTTTCTTAAGCTTGACATGAACAAGGCCTTTGATCGGGTTTCATGGAAATTCTTGTTTGAAGTCCTTGAGAAGTTTGGGTTTCACAAAGAATGGGTGAAGATGGTTCGGGAATGTATCTCTACTGCTTGGTTTTCTGTTCTCATCAATGGTTCACCTGCTGGCTTCTTTCCAATTTTTAAAGGCATTCGCCAAGGGGACCCCCTGTCACCCTTCCTCTTCATCATTTTGGCCGAAACTCTTGGAAGAACCCTTACTGCTACCTGCAACAGTGGACTTGTCTCTGGGATCAAACCTGCCTCAACTTCCAAGGCCATTTCCCATCAATTGTTTGTGGATGATACTATTATTTCCTCTCATGCCTCTGTCCCTGAAGCAAAAATCATTAAGAGCATCCTTGACTCTTATGAAGAGGCGGCTGGCCAGAAAGTCAATTACCACAAAAGCAAGCTATACTTCCTCAATACTCCCATCCACAGGAAAAATAGGATTGCTAAGATCCTTGGGTGTATCATTGGAAGCCTTCCTACTACTTATCTCGGATTACTACTTTTCCATGGCAAATCGGTTTCGGATATGTGGAACCCTGTTCTAGATCGTCTTAACAAGAAACTTGCAGGCTGGAAAAGTTCAATGCTCAGTCAGGCAGCCAAAGCCACTCTAGTCCAGGCTTGCCTGCAAAGTATTCCTATTTTTTTCTTATCTATCTTCAAAGCTCCTGCTTCTATCTGCCAAAGAATTGAGCAAATCCAACGTAGATTCCTGTGGGCAGGAAACGAAAACAAGAACAAATTTCCCCTTGTGGCCTGGGACAAGGTTTGTTCCAGGAAAAAGGATGGAGGTCTAGGCTTCAGGGACATCAAGAGGATGAACATGGCCCTCATTGCCAAGCAATCCTGGAGACTTACCACCAATGAAAAAGCCACCTGGATTGACATCATCAAAGCTAAGTACCTTCATCAGGTTCCCTTTCTTGGAGAGCACAACCTTCCTAGCGGATCTCATTTCTGGAATGGCATCACTAAATCAAGGACATCATGGAAGGTTTAAGGTGGTGTCTTGGAAATGGCTTGACCATTCACTTCTGGGATGACCCTTGGATCCGCGACAAACCTCTCAGTCAAGATCCTCAGCTTGTTGTACTCAAGACAGTGACCGAAGCTACCTTTGGAGATAAGGTGTGTCATTTTATCAACCCAGGCACTACAAGACCCGAATGGAAACAACTTGTTCTGAATGGACCTAGAATTATCATCGAGGCGCTTAGGCGTCTTCAAAATTTACTACGGAGTTGCTTGATTCCCAGCTCTCACAAAGAAGATTTCTTGGTTTGGAACCTCGAAGATTCTGGGCAGTTCTCTGTTAAATCAGCCTACTACAGCCAAGAAGCTCCCAGTGATGGTCGTGACTCCTCTTCTCTAGTCTGGGTTCCCAAGATCATTCCTAAGGTTAAATTCTTCTGCTGGTTGGCCATCCAAAATAGAATCCTCACCACTGACAATCTGATAAATAATGGGCTTCTCATTCCCAATTGGTGCATCCTGTGCAAAAACGCCTGTGAGTCTGCTGTGCATATTTTTTTGGAATGTCCCTTCTCCCTTGCAGTGCTCAATCAGGTTTACAACACTTTCACCATTTTTGTAGCCCTCCCTCATTCCATTCCCCTCCTTTTTCAACAATGGCCCCGGCCTTTCAAAAGCAGTCAACTCAAATTCATGTGGCAGGCTTGCCTTCACATCTACCTGTGGCAGATTTGGCTAGAGAGAAATGCCAATTTTTTCAAAACCTTGCAATGGACAAGAAGATTGTTGTTGCCAAAATCTTGGCCCTTGCTGTGGAGAATGCTTCTCTCGTCTCATCGTCCAAACCTCCCCCTCCTGGTCTTGAATTGGATCTGGCAAACCATTTCAATCTGCTTAATTTTTTTGCAACACCCCGTCCTTCTGTTGACAGGTCTGGTATTAAGTGGGTCTTACCTCCTTCTGGGTGGCACAAGCTTAACTTTGATGGCACAGCCAAAGGCAACCCTGGAGCGGTTGGAGCTGGTGGAATTCTCAAAAATCATAGAGGAGAAATAATTTTGGCCTTTGCTCAGAATTTAGGAAGTCAGTCTAACAATATGGTCGAGGCTCGGGCCTTACTCCAAAGCTTGATTCTTTTGGAAGGCTTGACTATCAATAAACTCATCATTGAAGGAGACTCTTTGAATTGCATCAACTGGCTCAATGGAACCTCTGCGCCTCCTTGGGCCCTTGCTTCCATCTTCGATGAATGCAAGACTCTAATTGGTGCTTATCCTGAACTAATCATTCAACATCAATACCGGGAAGGAAACAAAGCTGCGGACTGGCTTGCTAATAAGGGAGTTGACGCAACAGATTTTTAGGTTTGGATAGATTCTTTCCCAATCGACCTAAGGGATGATCCTTCAAGTTCCAATGTTTGCTCAATGTGAGTGGGTTCCTGGTCTTTTGATTTTTTGGCTGCGTATTGGCACCTTGGAGCGTTTTTTCTAAGTTGGCCGCAAAATCTCAGCTTGCTGCATCATCACAAAATTTCCTTTATGCTCTGGCCGTGGGGTTGTTTCTTGTCGCAATATCACGACACCTTTTTCTCCCTTAGGTACGGTCTTCCAACTTGTCGCGATATCGTGACTCTTTTTCTATTCGGGAGCTTTTTTGCAAACTTGTCGTGATATCGTGACACCTTTTCCCTTCGGGTGCAGTTTCGCAAACTTGTCGCAATATCGTGACACTTTTGGCCTTCAGGCACGGACTTGCTTTTTGTCGCGATTTTGCAACACCTTTTCTCTCTCCAATGGCGGTCTTTCATTCGGTCATGATATCGCGACAAGTTTTCTCTTCAACGGCGGTCTTCTATTCTGTCGCGATATCGCGACACCTTTTCTCTCCGGGTGCCTTTGCGCAAACTTGTCACGATATCGTGACACTTTTTCTCTCCGGGTGCCTTTACGCAATCTTGTCGCGATATCGCGATGTTTTCTCTCTCCAAAGGCGACCCTCCTTTTGGTCGCGATATCGCGATGCTTTTTCTCTCTCCAACGGTGGTCTTCCAGGTTGTAGCGATATCGCAACCTTTTTTTCTCTTCAGCGGCGGTCTTTCTTTTTTGTCGCGATATCACGACACCTTTTCTTCTTGGCAACAGGCTTCTTCTTTTGTTGTGATTTTGGGGCTCATTTTCTTCTTCGGCTGTGGTCTTCATTCGCGTCGCGATTTCATGACACCTTGCAACACGTCGCGATATCGCGACCTCTTCCCTTCTTCGGCTCCAATGGCGATTCTTGTCGTGATATCATGACTTATTTTCTTCCTATGGCTTCTTCGGCGCTTCTTGTCGCGATTTCGTGACATCACCTTTTTGGTCGCAATTTCGCGACACCTTCCCTAGTGTGGAGGTTTGTCAACTTTCTTCTCTTCTCTTCTTGGACCATCTCGATCGCTATGGATTTATTGTAACCTCTCTTGTTCAAGGTTCAAGGACCTTTCAAAACCCTTTCTACCAATCAAAAAAAAAAAACTTGATGCTTTCCTATATTTGAGCCTCCTCAATATTCATTGCCAGCAAAAACTTGATTGATCACAGAATCACAATGCTTTTTGGCTTTCGACCCTTTTGTTGATCCTCACCAGTGAAAACTTGATATGTCACAAAATTGTGATGCTATTTATATTTTGACTCCTTTGTTGCTTCTCGCCAATGGAAACCTGACATGTCGTAGAATCACAATGCTTTTTGGATTTTGGTCCTTTTTTTGCTCCTCGCTAGTTAAAACTTGACATGTCACGAAATCATGACCCTTTTTAGCTTTTGATCTTTTTTTTTCTCCTTGTCAGTAGAAACTTGACATGTCACCGAATCACGATACTTTTCTACTTCCAGTTCTTTTGTTGCTCTTCATCGATGAAAATATGACAAGTCGTGAAATCACATCACTTTTTGGTACTCCAAAATTTTTAGGAGTTCATCATCACCTTATTTATCATGATTTAGTCTTTTTGAACTACATCTAGATTCTCATACTAGATATATGACCCTTATGAAATTTTTAAATAATCTAATGTTCTTCAAAAATAAGCACACCCTACAAAAATGATAACTTTTATGTCATCAATTTAAGCATTCCTTTAAAAATAAGTCACTTTTCTACCAAGTTGAAACGTTGGTTCTTGGTTGTTCAAAATATTATTAAAATAAGAATGGTTAGTTTCACATGTATTTACTACTATAACACCCATTGGGTGCTATTCATGGTCTAATAAAGGTATACTATCATTAACTTTTCATTTGAAAAGATAATTCCAAACAATAGAAAGCAAAGTTTTTTCTTTTTTATTAGTGATATATGACTACTTATATTTTACCTTTGGAAACCAATAAAATTGAATGATTATATCATATGGTGCATATTTTCCTCACGGGTTTTAATCATACCATATGGTATTTGAATCTACCTTGCATGCCATAATTATGTGTGTACACTCAAAATTATTTTCATTTTTCTCCCACCCTTGGCATTAGACAAGATGATATTATTTGAGAAAATATGATGGATCAAAATCATAAAAGCTCAAAAATGATTGGGGAGCATTCAGAGGTTACAAACTAGATAATTATCACACATGAGAAAAAATAGGGAAATATGAATAGAATATGGAGAGGGAGTTGAAGCAGTACGGAAGAGGAAGGAGGAATGGAAGGAAAGAGGTGAAGAGATGAAGAAAACCAGCATAGAAGAGAAAATAAGTGGAATCAAAACCTATGGAAGGGGATGTGTGAAAAATAAATAAAAATAGAGAAATTGAAGAGGTTCAAGAGGAGGACTAAGATGGTCAAGGAGAACAACCCACCTAGATTGTGCATGAGAAAATTATATGATGAGTAGAGGAATAGATGATACAATAAAAGAGAGGAATATAGTTCTCTGCATAAATCATTCTGGACAATCCTTTTTGGGACGTTGTTTATAATTACATTTTAATCAAATAAGTTACATTTTAATATTCTCTTTGCCTTGAGTTCTGAGTGGATGATAGATATTTTGTTTGGTAGACTTGTGTGTGGAAAATATTTTGTGTAGGTTCACAAGTCTATAAGAAAAGCAAAACTTGGTTGAGCTAGGCCATTGAGCAAGGGTGCAAAAGACTGATATATTCTAGTTATTTCTTAAAGGAAGAACTAAGCATTTTCCCTGCTAAGGAGGAACATGATGATTTAAGAAATTTTGGGTGTCTAACGCCAACCAAGGAGGAAATTATTGATGGTATATAAATCCGTAATTAATGGATGTGTGATTACCGTCTACCTAAGTATTTAGAGTAGTAGAATTCTAAGCTACTTGTTGTCACTCAATAGGAAGTTATATTGTCTGAGTACGAATATTGTACAGGAGGAAATATTAGTTCTATATTATCATTTAAATATAGAGAGTCTACCAATTAATTGATGTGTCATAAATTAACTAGCTGTATGATTGGACCCATCACACATTTAAAAGTTATTGTAAAAATCAGATATTTAGACCACCATACAAAAGATATTATCATACGATGAGCTTTATCATACAAAGAAAATAGTCGTGCAATGATGGTAGTTGTACAGTAAGATACACATTATTTTATGAAGAAAATGGTCATATAATGACAGTAGCTATCATACAAATATTGTAGGGAATGTTGTCATCTTGTCAAAGATTTAGAATTTTTCTTACCTTTTGAACCTTGTGGATGGCATGTGTGACTTGCATGCATTTAATGGTAGAAGGTTGAATTGATCATTTACTACTTGGTAAAATTATCCATATGACTTCCTTATCTTATTTTTATCATTTGGTATCAAATCGAGTTATGATACATACTAGAGGAAGATGACACAATGAGAAAGAGAAAAACCACATAGACCCCCATCTACAAACATAGCTAAAATGCTAAGGGGAATTATTAATTGACTTAATGCAATCAAAAGTACCCAAAGTAGGGGCATTCAATTAGTTTATATGGCTAAAAGTTAAGAAGAAGAAGCTACTCAACAAGAATTTCATAATGAAGATCGACAGGAAGGACCAGAGGAATGTTAATTTAGGAAATCTCAAACATGGAATCTAAACCAAATATGGATACTCCCAATTTAAATGGAAATTTAAACCTAGAGGAATTGGTTGATTAGGTAATAGACATGGAGAGATTCTTTGACTATGAGTCTATGGGAGATCTAAAATGGATGAAATTTACATACACACAATTGAAGGGACATGTTTTGATTTGGTGGGATCATGTCCAAATAGAGAAAAAATTTAAACGAAAGGATATAATAAAAAATGGGTAAAGTTTGTAACCAAATTGAAGGCTAAATTTCTACCTATTCATTATCATATTGAGTTATTTAGAAGACTTAAAAAACTCAAGAAAGAGGAGTTGGGAGTGAAATAATATATTGAATAATTCTATACGTTGACCATAAGATCTGGTCATATTGAAAATGATGAGGAGAAAGTTACGAGATACATAGATGGACTAAGGTTGTCCATACAAGATGAAGTTGGGATGCTTCAAATTAGGATAACTAAAGAAGCATATCAATATGCATTGAAGGTGGAAGAAAATTTGAATATCAAGCAACAAAAGACTTCCAAAGAAGGAAAGTTCTCTACAAGAAGGGAACAATAAAATAATAGTAGAGGATATCATATGCAAGAAGGAGAAGCTAGTACTTATCAAAGTGATTTTAACCAAATTACCCAACAAAATAGTGAATTATCAAGAGGACAAGGTGGATTTGGTAGATTTAGAGGACATGGTTTTATTGGCAAGTGCTATAAATTCTTGGAATAAGGACATAGAGCATATGAGTATCCTCAAGCACAATAGACTAGATGGAATGGCAAGAAAGCTTGTAACCAAATTTTCAAATAAAAATAATATATTGCCTCGTTGAAGCACATGGAGGAACAAGAACATGGAAAGTCACTTATGATGAAAATTATATTATTGAAACCAATAAAAGGATATGCATAAACCTAAGCAAGAAAGTAACCTATTTAGGATGATTTATAAATCTAGCTGAAAATATTACAAGGTGATTGTGAATAGCAAGAGTACAGGTAATATTGTGTCTATAAATAAGTTAGAAAATCTTAGGTAGAAGAATATTTAACATCAAAATCCATATAGAGTCTAATAGTTGCAAAAGAGGCATCAAATTCTAGTAACTAAACAATGTATGATAAAATTTCAAATTGGTTCTTACACGAATGACATACTATGTGATGGTATACCTATGGATGCTTGTTATGTCTTATTGGGATTTCCATGGTACTTTTATAGAAAGACAATGCATGATGGTAGGGTGAACACAATCACTATTGAAAAGGATGGCAAGAGGTACTCATTAATTCCATTGAAGTACAAAGGAGAAAAGGTGGACAATAGTCCTACAATGTGCATGGGTATAAAAAATCCTTAAAGGGAATGAAGGAAAATGAAGCATGCTTTAATTTCATCATTAAAACCATAGAAGAAGGATTGTGGACAAGATGGATGAAATCCCATTTCTTGGAAGAATATGTACAGATTCTTGGGTTGTCACCCATGAGGAGCATTGGTCATCGTATAAATTTTTTCCTGGCTTAAGATTACATAATAATACAAATTATAGGATGATATCAATGGATAATGAGGAGAAATAGGTAGAAAAATGCAAGAGAATAAGCATGAGGAAGATGTAGATAGCACAAGTCACCTGTAATAGTGATGATGAAGATGATAGTCTAGCAATTTCTATTATATCTATAATGGAAGAGAAAGAGAAAAAATAATAAAGAGACAAAAAAGGAAGATTAAACTCATAAGGTTATTGATGGTTGTGAGGAATACCATATTATTGAATAACATAGCGGGTATAAATAGTTTGGGTTCTTTGAAAGTTACACCAAAGGTATTGGCTCCAAGATAATAAGAAAACTGGGGTATATTGGAAAAGTATTAGGAAGATATGGGCAAGGTGTGAAAAATACCCATAATACAAGAAATAAGACCAAGAAATGAAGGCCTTGGATATATAGGTAAAACATGAATCAATGAGACTATATTTGTATCAAGAGAGATTAGTACAAGGGATGAAGGTTCTAGGATGGTTGGTTGTAGTCAGTGTGGAATATTTGGACATGTAGCAACTAGATCTTGGAACATACATCCTTGTGAGAGTTGTGGAGAACATATTTATTAAAAAAAAAAGGGTTCCTACCAAGAGGAAGTCACCAAAAAAGTGCATGTTGAATGTGGATGGATGGATGCAATGGAATAAGACAAAAGTGAAATGAATGCTAAGTGCATTCTATAAAAAAAGGTTTAATTTTCAGAGGAAAGAAATGACAAGGTGAAAAGATGACCTTATGGAGAAAGCCAAGTTGGAATGGTAATAACTTCATGTTCATGATCTAGAGCTCATGGAACATTTCCTATTACACTGTGAGTATGATGTGGGAGCATGTAGACAGTGAAAGACCAGGTAACTATCAGTTGCTTCCCATACATACAAATCACACTTCTATTGCATAGAAATAGATAACACACATGTGGAAAAAGAGGGGAAGATGAAAAGAAGAGGGAGAGAAAGTTGAAACAACAAGGAAGAGAAAGAAGGAATGAAAAGCAATAGGTGAAGAGGTGAAGAGAAAATAAAGTTAACATAGAAGATAAAATTACAAGGGAAAGGAAATCAAAATCGATAGAAGACAAAAAAAATTGAAAATATGATAGAAGGGGTATGGAGAAAATGAAAAAAAGCAACGAACTTAAAGAGGTTCAAGAGGCCCAAGATAATCCAAGAGAATAAATTGACCAAACTATGCTTGAGGAAATGATATTATGGATAGAGGAATAGGAAATATGAAATAAAAGAGAAAGAAAGATGTCCAGAATGGCAGGAAGAGTAATATAGTTCTCTGCATAAATCATTTTCGATAATCCTTTGGGGATGTTGTCTATAATTATAACTTAGTAAAATAAATTACATTTTAATATTTTCATTACCTTGATTTTTTAGTTGAGGATAAATATTTTATTCAGTATACTTACACATGGAAAATATTATGTGTGTAGGTCCACATATTTGAAAGAAAAGCAAAATTGGCTGAGCCAGGCCATTGAGAAAGGGTGTAGAATATTGATATATTCTAGTTATTTCTTGGAGGAAGAACCAAGCATTTCCCTAAAAAGGAAGAATATGGAAATTTAAGGAATTGTGGGTGTTTAATACCAACCAAGAAGGAAGTTGTTGATGGTATAGGAATCCATCATTAGTGGACGTCTAATTACCATCCACTTAAAGATTTAGAGGAACAAGAATTTGAGCTAATGGTTGTCACTCAAGAGGAAATTCTGCCATCCAAGTACTACTATTATGAAAGAAAAAACCTTAGTTCTATATTATTATTCAAACATAGAGAGCATGCCAATAAATTGATGTGTCGTGCAAGTTAACCAATTGTATGATTGGACCTATGGTACATTTAAAAGCTATTGTACAAATTAGATATTCAGACCATTGTACGATGTATATTGTCACACAATAAACTTGTTCGTATGAAGAAAATAGTTGTACAATGATAGTAGTCATATGATAAGAAATACATCAGTGTTTGAAGGAAATGGTTGTACAATGATGTTATATATCATACAAAGACTATAGGGAATATTGTCAAAAGATGTCATTTCATCGAAGATTGGAAAATTTTATTACCATTTGAACCTTGTGGTTAGTACATGTGACTACTGTGCATCTAGTGGTAATGGGTTGAAATGATCATTTGTTGCTTGAAAAGTTCATCCATAGGAGGATTCCCTTCTCTCATCTATATCACTAAGACATTTGTAACCATTAGCTATATTTATAATGTGATGCTCTCCACAAATACATAAAACCTTTAAAGCCTCAAAGGTGCATATAGATATTGCTTTTCATTATCCAAGATTATATCGATCAAAATTAAAATCATGAGGAGTCCATCATAATATCATCACCCCATAAAAGTTTTAGCCAAATTGCCTCTATTATCATTGTAATATTTTAATCGACTTGAACCCTCTTATTCTTCTTTTTGTTTCTATTTTATAGTCTTCCATAGTGCTTCATAGACTAGTAGAACCCATTCATCTCTTAGATGAATGAAGTCATAGAAAATATAAACTATAGTCAAGTGAAGATGCTCGTTTTTAAAATGGACCATTGTAAACACATAGGAATAGGTCATACAAGTAGAATAGAAAAATTAGAATCAATATTTTTATAGATAAAGCACACATAATGGTAGATGATGCCAAAGACAAGAGACATACCTAACACTACTACTAGGAATTAAAAGATATTTTATGATATATACACCTACAAACAAAACTATCTAGTACCATAAGAGAAAATAAATCAATTCAAAAGGAGATATAAGAAAATAGACCATTATTCTATGGTTGAAGACTGAATATAAGTACACTAGGTTTTGTCAAGTCCAAACACAAATATATTTATAGTAGTAAAAATACATTATTCAAAGACATTATTCCTATGGTTTTTCTCCATTATTTCCTACTTATGAGATATCATTTTGTACATAGATATCTAATATGGCTACACATTGTTAGGATCCATCTATCCCTACCCACCTAATCTATGCTTATGGGGGATGTTAGTGCATTTTATTATTTTATGCATTAGTTATCCTAGCAACTCAAATTTTTGGAGTCTATATTTTTACAGAAACATTCTTTCTTTTGTAGACTTGGAGGTAAATCATGTTGTAGACCCTTGCATCCCTACTTTGTATACTTGAACACTACATATTTGTAGACTCCCATGATAATTTTTGTTGCTTGATCCTCGCAGATCCACACGCCTAGCTTGCAGGTCCCATGAGATCCATTGTTGTAGACCAAAATGGCAATTAATACCACCTAAAAATTCTTATTTTAAAAAGTAGTATTTTAAATTCTATTTTTTACTTGTTTTTAGAATAACTATTGTCACATTTGATATTTCCTTATTGCATTTATTTTATCAGGCCAATATTTTTAGGTACATCCATCTATTAAAAATTTGGTCACAAATTGTAATCACACTATTTATAAATTGCCAAATATTTTTGTTGAGGGATTTATTTATTGAGCAAATTTAGGGGTTTCTTTATTGAATAATTGGGGGATGTTCTATTGTCTTCCTTGTTTTTCTACAAGATTGTGTTATTTACTTCTTTTTGCTATTGGTAAACCATATATTACAATCCTTACTCCTTCAAATTACACTATGTGAAAATAATTAATTTGGAATTACTTAAGGTGTAATAACTATACAAAGCATGTATTAGACACAAAACCTAAACACATTGATGAAAAGGAAAAGGAGTGGACTGATAATCATGAACAAACACTTGATGTAATTTATACATTTGATTGTTTTGATCTTCTCTTTCAATTGTGCAACACCCAAAGAGGCTTAGGATACACTTGCTAAGTTATATTCTCCAACTGATGACATTTGGGATTACCAAATAGAAAATTAGTCAATGAATATTTAATCCAAATGCTTTTGATAATATACAAGATTATATCACCAAAATTAATCAGTTCAAAACATAACTCAAAGAATGTGGTATAGATAAAAAGGATACTCAACTAGTTTTGAATGTGTTGTCTAAACTAGGTCTTGAGTATTTTGTCTTTGTTTCTAGTTTTTACCCATGTCAACTTTTTGTAGGTTATATATGGAGAATGCCATCATTTGACTCATTTTTGAACTTCTCATTCGAGAGCAAAAATAAACAATTAAAATGGGTCTCTTCAAAGTCTCCAAGTCACATACACTTGTGGCTAATATAGCCAGTGAACACAAAAATACTAGCAATATAGAAAAACAACAAAAGAAAAAAAAAAGAGATAAAAATATGGAACACAATATGTTTTTATGGCAGATATATAATCCTCTAAGAGGGATTCACAGAAGAAAGGAAAACCCACTTATACATATTGTAAAAGTTTAGGTCGTGAGGAACGTCGATGTTGTACAAAAATTAGAAGATTTAAAGAATATTTTATAGAAGAAAAACATCAATCTACCATCATATATGTCACCAAGTGTCTCTTCTTATTCAATTTTTAGAAAAGAAAAATAAAAGGATCTAGTTTCAATGATTGAATCCTCCAAAGCATGGATACTTGAATCAATTGCTTCACACCACATGTTCCAAAAGAGATTATTTCTAAACTTTAGAGCCATGTGCTATGCCTCATAATATTGGTGATGATAAAATAGTAGGTATCATTGGGAAAGGTTTAGTTGATATAAGTGATTGTGTATTACATTATGTATTATGTATACCTGAATTGTTTACTAACATGCTTTTAATCTACCAAACCACTAATATTGAGAATGGCAATAAAGTTGAGTTCACTCCAAATTTAGTGATAATTCATATTGTAAAGGATGACACACCTATAGTAGTTGGGAAGGCTAATCATTAAAATAATTTATGTCTTCTCTCATTATGTACCTAATTCCCTATCCTTTTCATTGCTTACTCATTTTGACATAAAGAGTAAGTTATAGCACAAGTTGTTTGGCCATCTCAACTAATGCTATTTATAATAGCTCGCACAATGATATATGGTTATTGGACTCCCTCACATTAGTTTTTCAAATGGAGTATGTCCGATATGTACCATGGGAAAATATCCTACACAAAAATTTGATAAAGGGAATTCTTGGCGAGCTTCACAAGTGTTAGAACTGATTCATAGTGATTTATTTGGTCCATTTCCAACCTTATATTTAAAAAAATCTCATTATGTACTCACCTTCATTGATGATTTGTCCTACCACACTTGGGTATATTTTCTTCATTAGAAAGGTGAAGTCTTTGAACACTTTCAAGAATTTAATGTCCTTGGTAAAAACAATTAGGAAGATCCATCAAGATTATCGGCACAAATAATGGAAGAGAATGTGAATCATAGATTTGAGCAATTATATTATCTTGAGATAATAGATCTTCAACATTCAATTCCATATAGTCCATAGTAGAATGGAGTTGTTGAGTGGAATAACAGGTCATTGAAAGAAATGGCAAGTTGCATTACTCACTCATGGTCTCTTACACCACAATATTGGACCAAAGCCATAAAATGTACCACTTATATTTATAATTGTATCCCTCATAAATCCTTGAAAGGGATAACTCCTTTTGAAGAATGGCATAATCAAAAGCCCATAGTAGAAAATTTTAGAACTTTTGGATCCCTTGCATGGGCATATATTCATTCGAAGAAACACAAGATAATGGACACTCAAATCCAACCATGTATCTCTATTGACTTTCTTTATGTGTCAATGGGTATAGATTGTTGCATCCATAGTGATTTAGTTGGTCTATTTTCAACCTTGTATTTCAAAAAATCTCGTTAGATACTCACTTTTATTGATGATTTTTCCTGCTACACTTAGGTTAATTTACTTCGATAAAAATATGAAGTCTTTGAACACTTTCAAGACATTAAGGCCATTGCTAAAAAACAATAAGGAAAATACATTAATATTATCCACATAGACATGAAGAGAATATGTGAACCATAGAATTGAGTAGTTTTATTCTCTTGATGAGATAGATCTTTAGCATTCAATTCTATATTGTTGGGTGGAATAACTGGTCCTTGAAAGAAATGGAAACTTGCATGATTTACTCATAGTCTCGTACACCACAATACTGTACCAAAGCCATAAAATAGGCCACTTATATTCATAATATCCCTCAAAAAGCCTTAAACCAGATAACTCCTTTTGAATCTTGGCATATTCAAAATCCCATAGTAAATTTTTTTAGAGATTTTGGATCCCTTGCATGGGCATGTATTTATTTGAAGAAACACAAGGTAATTGAACCTTAAATCCAACCTTGTATTTTATCAACTATCCTGATGGTATCAAAAGGTATAGATTGTTGCATCCAAAAACTCATCAATTCCTCATTAAGAGGAGTGTATGATTCGAGGAAAACTCTCCCAACTTGGCCTCCCATACTTCTCCACCTTTTCTTACACAACATTTTGATGATAGTTATTCAAAGGAAGCTTCTCATACTTCAACACCTTCATATCTAATTCAACCTTTAGAGGCTTCATCCTCTTCCACTTCAATACCTCTTTAGGCCCACAAGACTCTTCATGTAGTAGGTACTTCTATTGCAGATATTATGGACTCTAGGTAAACTTGATTGCAACATCAATACCTTCCTCCTGTGTATGTTACCTCTACCTTGATCCAAAGAAAAATTTGGGAAGCATCTAGTATTATTGAATGAAATTCAATAATTGAGAAAAAATATAATTTCTTGATAAGAAATCATACATGGGACTTGACCCCCGTTCCTAAGGGAAGGAAACTGGTTTGATGTAAATGGATGTAGTGAAAAATTATGATGAGGATGAAACTTTTGGTATTTTAAAAGTATTTTAAAAGGATGTTACCTAGCATTGACTACAATAAGACATTTGTTGGAACTACAAAAATTAACTCCATTGAATTGATTATTTCTATTATTGCAGCTCATGGTTAGGTTGTACATCAAATGTATGTGAAGAATTCATTTCTTCATGGTGATCTTTAGGAGGAGATATACATAGTGCAACCACAAGGGTTAATGTAGGATTCATCATTGGTGTGTAAACTATGGAAGTCTATATTGAACTCAAACAGAACCCTTGGGGTTGGTATGGCAAGATGAAAATATTTTTTCTCTCTGATGGATGTGCAAGATTCCACTCAGATCCCAATGTCTATATTTTGAGGTAGGATGATGTACCACTTATTCTAGTTTTCTATGTTGATGACTTGATCATTAAAGGGGGTCCCTTACCTAGTATTTGTAGAGTTAAATCTTCTCTATAAGACAAGTTTTATATGACAAGCTTGGATTTTCTTCACTATTTTCTTAGGATCGAGATCACATAGTCTTCTTTTGAGATTACTCTTTCACAATTCAGGTATGCTCTTGATATAGGTTTTATATTATTGAATATAAGTCTTCCCTAACTCATTTTCAATCTAGATTCAAACTAAGGAAACAATGTTCCAATCCACATGTGGATGCCACTTTGTATCATCAACATGTCGGTAGTCTCATTTATTTGATTCATACTCATCCTGAGATATCTTATGTGATTGGCATGATTTTATGATTTATGCAAGAATCCCATAATTTTTAGTGGAAACATTCCAAATATATTCTTCACTATATTTAGGGTACTTATAAATTTGGAATTCACTATTTTATAGCTACTACTTCTACCTAGGTTGGCTATAAACATGTTGATTTGGCAAGTGATCTTGACTTCAAGTCTACATTTAGCTATAGTTTTCACCTTGGTTCTAGCCTCATTTGTTGAAAAAGTAAAAAATTAGATGCTATTGCTTTGTCTCCCATATAGGTTGAGTATCGAAGAGCTATGAATGCTACCATTGAGGTTGTTTAGCTTCAAAATATACTTATTGAGTTTGACATACCTGTTTAAATATCGACACTCAAATTTTATGACATTCAAAGTGCTATCTAGATCTTGACAAATCAATTCCATCATTTGAGGACTAAACACATTGATATACATATGCACTATATCAAAGAGCTTATCTATTAGTAAGTTCTTGATTTGTAGTATTGTCCTACATTAGAGTAGGTCATGGATATTTTAACCAAACCCTTCACCGAATGCAAGTTTCTCTATTTACAAAATTTATTAGGGGTATAGGATACTCTTCCATTACTCAAGTGTAAGCATGATATGGGTATATATATAAAATACCCAACAAGGAATATTCTAAACAATGTGACACATGGTATCAATGAGTGATTAATAAGTTAACATAGTGAATGAGATTGTGATACACACACATATAAGAGATAAATAAATAAATACAATGTATGATATCATGATACATATGTGTGAGAGATAAATAAGTCAACACAATGAGTGATATCATGATACATATATGTAAGAGATAAATAAATTAACACAATGAGTGAGATCATGACACATATTTGTGAGAGATGAAAAATTTAATACAATGAGTAAGAATATAATATATGGCATCTATAAGAGACAAATAAGTCAACACCTACCCAAGAAACCTTATCCTAAGTTCTATGATAACTAATGCATAAAATGATAAATTACACTAATAATAAATATACAAAGTAACTAACATATTATATATCTCACAAGAGTGTTTGAGCAAGAATGACAAGTTGCTCCTTATTAAAGTACTGCATATTGATATGATCCTCTGATATTCTCATGACTGACTACAACACTTGATGGGAAATATTAGGGAGGGGTGGATCTCGAGAAGAAGGTCTAGTAGTCATATAATTATAAATGATCTACATTGAGTGATATAAGCCCTAGAAAGATTCTATAATATAACTAATATGATAAAAAGTGATGAGTAAATCTTATTGACTACCATATTCACTTTTAGATACCTAAATGACTTAGTGACTTCCAAGGTCATTGGTTTATCCCCATATAACGCTCTAGTACACTCATCATTTTCAAGGACTCTTCTAAACATAAATTACCTAAACCCTACACTTGAAAATATGATGTAGATATGTAGACACTGGTATTGTAATGAAACTCACAATGAAGCATCATGGTAAGCTCATAGGAGCTAATAATTAATTATTAGGTTGTCTTGTGCACAAATAAACTATTGATAAATCATGGTTGTCATTTATGGTTGTACACAATTGGTCACCCTTTATGCTTGAATTCTCCTATTGTCTATATAACAAGGTCAATCCTCCTTAAAAAATACTTGGAAAATCAGCATCCATTGGTTAAAAAGTTTATTGTCCTTGCACACTATCTATCGTTAGCTCTCCAATGATAGAATACATGTTTGTTTACAAAAGGTTTAATTAATTTATTGTTTTCAAATATTTATGTATAATATTGTAAATTAAAATTAAATCTTTTGTGAATACAAGGGTTTCTCATATTTTCTATTGTTTGTATCATTTTAGTAAGCTTTCCTTGTAATGCAATCCAATCCAAAAACATAGAAGAAGATATTACCTTTATGCCTAACTTAGTTACTATTTTAGCTTATGCCAAAATATTAGCCTTCTAGGCATATTAAAGCAACAGATAAATTGCTTTAACAAAAAGAAAGCAACATCTAACATCTAACCATGCATGTATGAAATGTTTAAAGTAAAACAAATTTATTTATTTATTTATTGTGTATGAATGCAACCATCTATTTATTTAACAGATAAATTGCTTTAACAAAAAGAAAGCAACATCTAACATCTAACCATGCATGTATGAAATGTTTAAAGTAAAAAAAAATTATTTATTTATTTATTGTGTATGTTTAAAGTAAAACAAATTTATCTTGTTTAAAATTTAAAATTAAAATTAAATCTTTTGTGAATACAAGGGTTTCTCATATTTTCTATTGTTTGTATCATTTTAGTAAGCTTTCCTTGTAATGCAATCCAATCCAAAAACATAGAAGAATATATTACCTTTATGCCTAACTTAGTTACTATTTTAGCTTATGCCAAAATATTAGCCTTCCAGGCATATTAAAGCAACAGATAAATTAATTTAACAGAAAGAAAGCAACATCTAACATCTAACCATGCATGTATGAAATGTTTAAAGTAAAACAAATTTATTTATTTATTTATTGTGTATGAATGTAACAACTTAATCCATGAGTTTACGATAGAGATGACAAATGCATGAAAGATAGCTCACTTAGAAAGATAGCTCATGGAAAAAGTATGGTTGCCACAATGAATAGGTTATGTTTATTATATGACTATCAATTGAAGCCTTTTTAGATTTTTATTTCTATTCCACTACAAAAGTAGAACTATAGATTTTACAAAAATCTAATCTATATTTAGAATTCATTGCATTGTAAAAATTTATAATAGTTGTCTTTGCGGGATTTAGTTTTAAACAATTTTTGGAGAGTTACGTTCAAATTAGGTGTATGCAAGCGTGTTACAAAAAAGGGTTTTGATGGCATTGCAAAGATAATGAACTCAACTTTTTTATTTGAATTTTTATAGATAAGGACATAATGAAGTTTACTTTGGCTTTGATATTGGAAAAATAATGAATGTCCATTTGTATAGGCAACATTGTTGCACTTGCACGGATGGCAATCCAAAAACAATGAATTTTTATTTTTATAGATGACATTAACAAAATAATGAAAGTTATAATAGAAGGTTATAATGAAAATTATCCTAGAAGGTTATTGAGAGTGAGAGTTTATTGAAAATAGTAAGATATAGTTTTAGTATATTTTTATAATTACTACTACATTAGATATTATTGTTAATTATATATTAATAATAATTTTTAAGTATATTAAACATGTATTTTATTATATTAAAATAATTTAAAATTTTAAAAGTTAAATAATATAAATTTAAGAGGGTCAAAGGTCCAAGGTCCAAATCTTCGGTTTCATTGGATTGAATGCTTATCCTTTTTCTGGTGCTTTCAGCGACGTAAACGGTTTAAAATGATTGTGGCATGGTAGTCATAGGGGTAGACTATAGTGTGGCAGCTTTCGAGGCGGATAACACAGAATACTGTGGTGGCCATGGGTGGTGGCTTTTGTGACGGACAACCCAGAATACTATGGTGGCCATGGATGGCGACTTTCGAGGTGGACAACACATAATACTGTGGTGGCCATAAAAAATAGGACAACCTATCCGGATTCATGGCGACTACCGATTCCACCATGTAAATTTAAAATAATAATAATAATAATATAAATTTAAATTGTTAAAAAATAAAATTTTAAGATAAAACTTATCATTATATATGTGTAGTTTTAATATTTTTAATTGTATGATGGATAGTTCTTAAAAAAATCTTTTATGATGCATAGTTATTATTTTTATTATATGATAAATAATTCTTAAATATAATATATGTAACAAAGATTCAATCAAAAATAATTTATTAGAATAATGATTTAGAATAATAATCTAAGAAAAAAAATATATTTCAAATAATTTATTTTTGTGAAAAGTTTTACTCAATTTATCTACATAAATAATTTCGTCTCATATCAACAATACTTACAAAATAGGATGTGTTTCTAAGCTATTATATTTTATAGAAAATAAAAATCCAACTGCAAACACACAAATTTAAGAAAGAGGAAGAACTACCAAAGTACATTGCACCAATGCCATCCAACCATAGCTATATATACATGATCTTTGTCGGTGGTTGTAAGTTATAGAATACATCCATTGACATCTGCTCTAGTGAGCACAAATGTTTTGGAAAATCATCGACACTTCAAATAAATATCTAGAACAAAATTAATTTATATTTTAAAAACTCCACATAAATTAATTATGATTAGACCTAAAGACACAAATACAAAACTGATGAGAATTACATAAAAAATTGGAAGGTTACAATGAAAGTCCTAGTACAAGATTTATGCAATATCCTTCAAGCCTAAAAAGTCTTCTAAGATATACAAATTTAGCCTCACTTAAGGCTTTAGTTAGGATATCTACAATTTGATCTTTTGTTCTATAATACTTTAGATGAATCACTTGTTGAATAAGTTGTTTGATATAGTGATGGTAAAATTCAATGTGCTTGGTCCTTGCATGGAATATTGAATTCTTGGAAAGCTTAATGGTACTCTAATTATTATTATTATTATTATTATTTTAATTTACATGGTGGAATCGGTAGCTGCAACGAATCCGGACAGGCTGTCCAGCTTTTATGGCCGCCACAGTATTTTGCGTTGTCCGCCCTAGAAGCTGCCACACAGATCTTCGCACAGCCCGCCCCTATAACCACCATGCCACAATCATTTTAAAACTTTTACGCCGTTGAAAGCACCAGGAAAGGGACAAGCGTTCAGTTCGACGAGGCCCGAGATTTGAACCTTGGACCTCCACCCCCCTTATGGGGTTACTCTGATTATTACAATGCAGTATGGTTGGTTATTTTTGGTGTTGTAATTTTGAAAGAATATTTCTTAACCACATGATCTCTTTGGTTGCTTTGTTTATTGCTATGCACTTTGCTTCTATTATAGAAAATGTAATTATACCGTGTTTTTTGCTATACCAAGATATAGGACTTAAACCAAGTGATAAAACATATATTATAGTAGATCTATCATCTAAAAAACCTACCCAATCTGAATCAAAATATCATGTAAGAAGTAATTTTTCACTAGATGAATACTTAATGCTCATGTTCAGTGTACCCTGCACATTCCACAATATTCTCTTTACAACTTTCCAATGAGGAACTTTTGGAGAAGTCATAAACCTAGATACCATACTAACTGTATAAGAGATGCATGGTCGACTATGGGTCAAATATATCAGGCTACCCACAAGTTGTTTGTAAAGTGTTGTATTAACTTCTTCTTCCATATATTTTCTCAACTTTATACTTGCAAAAATTGAAGTGGATACTTTCACACATTTTTCCATTGTAAATATTACTAACAAGTCCTTGGAATATTTATTTTGAAAAATGAATATGCCATATTCAGTTTGATATCTCAAATCAAAGAAAGTAATGAAGAAGTCCCAAGTCAGTCATTTTAAAACTATTCCTTAGTCATGACTTTACTTCATTGATATTTTGTAGATTATCACCTGTGATGATGAGATCATCCACATAGAGTACAATGATAAATATTACATTATTGAAAGTTTTCACATATAAATTTGGATCACAGGGGATACTATTAAATCCTTCAAGTTAAAAAAAATCATCAATCTATATATACCAATCCCTTGGAACTTGTTTTAATCCATAAAATAACTTATTTAATCTTCATACTAAGTGTTCTTCCCTCTCTTTCATAAATTTTTGAGGTTGAGACATGGAAATTTCTTCCTTTATCTCACCAATACAAAAATTATTCTTGACATCCACTTGAATAATTATCCACCTAGAATATGCTACAAGTACAATGACTATTCTGATGTTGTTGACTTTGGTAACATGAGCATATGTTTCTCCATAATCAATTCCTTATTTTTTAGAGCACCCCTTGACCACAAGTCTAGCCTTATATTTTTTAATACTCCCATCAGATTTATACTTAGTTTTGCATATCTATCCACTTCCATTGACTCCCAAGTATGACTTTTGGTCAAGGAGTTGTACTCATCATGTATGACTAGCTCCCATTCTCTTTTTAATTGGGCTTCTTCACAAGTATGGGGATCATTGGTTTCTATAATTATTATTATCAAAGCATAATAAGTTGAGATATATTACATTATTTGGTATATGCTAATGCACCCCATGACACCTTTATGGTGTAAAATATAAATATGTAATAGAATAGGATTGATTCTATAGTTTATATGAGTGATTTATATTTTCCCTTTCATAGAAGTGTCTATGTGTAGGAAATGCACAAGTTTCATATAAGAGTGCAATTTATAGGAAATGCACAAGTATCATGTAAGTCAGAGTACAAGAGTGTATTAAGAGAATATGCACAAGTATCATGTATGTGTGAAAATATGTAAAATGAGGATGTGCATGAGTGTCTTATATTAGGAGTGCATGTAGAATTGTGCAAGTGGCATAGAGTCATGCATGCATATAAGAAGAGAGTGAAGAGTCTAGTATACAAGTGGCAAGATGATAAGCCAAATGTCATGGGAGTTGTCATATGGAGAGAAATAGTCAAGTACATGAAGAGTCATATTCTATGTCTACATTATGGATATAGAGTTCCATACAATGAATTTAAAAAAGGATCTATAAACAATCACCACATAGCAAGCATTGATATTAAAGCTTGTATACATATTTTGAGAAATTTATTTTGTAAGTATTCTTCATGCATGTACATGAATGATTATTGGTCATTTTACATTCATATTTGATATTATAAGTGAATGTTATTTTATCTTTATATTGGCCTAGATATATATTTGATTGCTCATATATATTATTCTACTCTTCATTATTGATATTTTTACCTTTAATATTATGGCTTATTTATTAAGGGACTTGTGGTATTTTTTAGTAGTGAGGCTTAAAATCCAATAGTGGTATCTGAGCTACCACTTAACTTTGTCCATAATTTATAGAGTTATTTGTTTAGTGATCATCACCATAATTTAAATGTGTCCATTATTGATAGAATTATATTAGAGTATATTCACTTTGAAGGCAATGAAGACTTGTTCTCTATTTTAAAAGGTTTGGTTGATTAGAGATTTAGGGGACAAGGAAAATCTATCCTAATTTGGATGCTAGGGTCTTTCCACTCAGTTGAAGGAAAACCAGTGAAGAATAAGACTCAACTAATTTGATAGAGAGATCCAACTTAGAATAAAGTTAGACATTGATAGAGAGCCAAATTAGGATATAGTTGATAATCCAAGGATATTCATATCATCCTAATATTGATATCATGTTCTCTAAAGAAGAGGAGAATCATATTTTGCTATTAGGTAGGACCTAAGATATTGGAAAAATATTTTAGATAGATAGAGGAGTATCATAACTACTAAAAATTAATAATCATCAAAGCTTTCTACAAATATTGAAAAGTAGTATAAGCTTCCAAGGATAGTTAAGTATTGTACTACGAAGTACAAAGAAGAAAATTTTAGAAACAAAGTATATAGAGGTACAAAGAAGAGTTATTTTTAATAAGATAACCTGAAAAATAAGGCTAACTTAAAATTTTACATATATTTTAATATTGGATTTTTATTCATTGAAGTATTTGGAGCCATTAAGATAAGGTAAAAAGCCCTCAAGAAGTGCCATCATTCTAAATTTAAAGGGTACTATTTTGAGAGACACCATCCAAAAAATGGTCAAGAATTTAAGCATTGTCCTTAGGTCACCATAGAAAACTCAAGGTCTCCATAGGAAGAAGGATAGATATTTAATAGTTGTCCTAAGCACTAGAGCTAGCAATTAAGAACAAATAGAATGCAAGTGCTAAAATCCAATAGTATAAAGTAAGAAGCTAAGCACTAGTAAGAGAAAGTAAGTGAAAGAAATGTGTGAATGTCATAACACCACTAGTAGATAGAAGGTGAACAATATTTAAGTGTAGAATAAGTGCCCTTGAGGTAGCTATTCAAGCATAAAATAAAGTACCCTCAAGGAAAAATTCGAGTGCTATCTGAGCATGGAATAGAGTGCCTTTAAAGAAGCAATCCGAGCACTATTGAGAAGATATTCAAACGTGAAGAGCAATCATAGGTTTATCCAAAAATTGGGAATGCATCTTCATAGAACGTGAAGAGCAATCATAGGCTTGTCCAAAAATCATGAGATTGTATTCATAGAACATTAAAAGACACTATTAGGAAAGCAAAGTCCTCACAGAGCATGAAGACCTAGAAAAGTAGCATCTTCACAACCAGGTAGTAACATAATAGTTGCTTCATAATGCAAAACTAGAGATTAAAAGAGAAAAATATCATTCATATCATAGTAAAGAACACATATATTAAAAGAGCAAAAAAACATTTATCTCACAATGAAGAATGCAAAGATTATAAGAGCAAAAAATTTTTTCCTCACAACTAAGAATGTAGAGATTAGGAGCTCAAACTCTTTGAGAAGTAATGGAAACTCAAGGGTCATGAAAGTAAAATTCTTCGAGACAAACAATATTTCTCAAGGTCATAGAGAAGGCTACATTCCAAAGCTAAAATTTTGTGGAAAAACAACCAATGAGAAGCCAAATATTTCATTACCAAGTAGCTTTTTTGAAATGTTCATTATTGATATTTTTGACCACCATGCAGATTAACATGTTGAATTTATGTTAATCAAGTTACATTTTTGAAGGCTATTTAGAGCTTCATTTGGAAAATTGTGATAGCAGACTACAAAGATATTATCACAATGGAATAAATGAACATGCAAGGGAGATTAAATAAAAAAGTCAATAAGGTAAGCATTGATACCTTTGTTGAAAACTTAAAACTCTAAATTTAGATATATTTAATTGGAGTAATAAGGTAATTAAAGAGGAGTGATTTGTTTAGTATAATTTTTTTTTTTACATAAAGTAGGAGTTATAAGTTTTATATGATTTATTTATTACGAGATATAAGGTTGTCTACAATAGTTTGTATTTAATAATTCCAATTTTTTTTTTTTAAGTTTTTGATATTAAAGCATGGACTGATAAGGATTTCTACTTCAAATAGAACTTAAGATTTATTGATTTGAAACTATTTGAAGAATTTAAGTTAAAAGATTTAGTATTTGAAGATTTAAAGTTTTTTGAGTGATTTTTAAGTTTTGGGAAGTTAAATATTTTAGAGATTTGAGAATTTTAAGATTTAAAGAAATTTGGATTTGAAGTTATTTTAGAGTTTTATTGAAGATTTGAAAAAATAACAAAAATTAAAAAAATTTGAAATTTGAAATTTTGCAAATTTAACTTAGTAGGGAGTTAAAAAGGATTTCTACATCAAAGGTTTAGGAAAACTTAAAATTTATAAATTTCTTATTTAAGTTTTTAAAATTGTAATTTTGGAGATATAATATTTACAAATTCAAAGAAATTGAATTACAAAATTTGATCATTATGGAAATAAATATGGAGTCCATAATCAGAAAGAAAATATTAGAAGTTATAAAATATGGCATTGGAAAATTGATTGAAAAATATAAGGGAAAGCTAGATATGACAA
Source organism: Wollemia nobilis (assembly GCA_028583015.1). Taxonomy (NCBI): domain Eukaryota; kingdom Viridiplantae; phylum Streptophyta; class Pinopsida; order Araucariales; family Araucariaceae; genus Wollemia; species Wollemia nobilis. The sequence continues at coordinate 45,918 of JAQPPZ010008625.1, read as the reverse complement.
TACAATTCATCTATAGAGAAGATATGGATGGAAGTTTTGATACATTTGATTACTATTTATATTCAAAACTTGTTGATACAATTAATAATTCTAAGGATGATATTATCATACCCATTAATATAGATAGTATAATGTATATGGAATTACTTTCACTTGAACTTCACAGAGATGAAAATCAAAGACAAATGGAGTTAATTAAAACTCTAAACAGGAAAGTAGAGACTGATATGATTGAATCAAGTAAATCATCTCTAAAAATAGTGTTTCATTATTCATGTAATATTGACATTCCAAGTTCATATAATTCAAGAAATTATTATGACGCTCTAAGTGAATGTTCAAAATTTACATTACACTATCAAGATTATAATAAAATTGGACCAAATGAAGCACATGATCCAAAGGTCAAATATAAAGATAAATTTTAAGCTATTAATGCATATGAATTAGAAGCACAATAATCAAAGATCAAATAAGAATATCAAGTAGAGGTTCATGAACAATGCAAGGTCATTTGAAGATTGAATATTGAAGACTAAAGTCTTCAATAACCAAATAATGTAATATAGGTGGGGTGTTGAGGTATATTACATTATTTGGTATATGCTAATGTACCCCCATGGTACCTTCATGGTACAAATGTAAATATGTAATAGAATAGGGTTGAGTCTATAGTTTATGTGAGTGATTTATATTTTTCCTTTCATGTAAGTTTCTATGTGCAGGAAATGCACAAGTGTCATATAAGAGTGCAATATACAATAAATGTACAAGTGTCATGTTAGTTAGAGTACACGAGTGTATTGAGAGGATGTGTACAAGTGTCATGTATGTAAGTTTGCAAATATGTAAAGTGAGGATATACAAAAGTGTCTTATAGTAGAAGTGCATGTAGAAGTGTGCAAGTGCCATAGAATCACATATGCATATAAGAAGAGAATAAAGAGTCTAGTATACAAATGACAAGATGATAAGTCAATTGTCATGGGAGTTGTCATATGGAGAGCAATAGTCATGTACATAAAGAGTCATATTATTTATATATATTATGGAGATAAATATCCATAAAATATATTGGGAAAATGATCTGTAAATGATCACCACATAACAAATATTGATAATAAAGCTTGTATACAAATTTTGAGCAATTAATTTTGTAAGTATTCTTCATGCATGTACATGAATGATTATTGACCATTTTACATTCATATTTGATATTATAAGTGAATGCTATTTTATCTTTATATTAGCCTAGATATATATTTGATTGCTCATTTATATTATTCTACTCTTCATTATTGATATTTTGACCTTTAATATTGTGGCTTATTTATTAAGGGACCTATGATATTTTGTTGTAGTAAGGCTTAAAAGTCAACATAATTATATTTTTATTTTCCATTTGGACCTCCGTAGAGTTTTCATAAATTTCTTGAAGGCTTCTTATCTTCTTAGGACTTTCTTTACCATTGGAAATCTCTTTATTTGAATTATTTCTGGTTTCAAAGTCATCAATTTTAATTTGAGGAGGATGATATGGAGGAGTTATGACACTAATTTGGATGCCTTTATAAAACTTCACATCCCTATTGATAAAAATATCTTAAATTGTAGGATCATATAGCCTGTATCCCTTCTTTTGATCATCATAGCGCACATGAGCATATGCTTCACAACCAAACACCCTAAAGTAGTTCACATTGAGCTTCTTCCCACTGCATGCTTGTTATGGGGTGACATTATTAAGGCATGATGTAGAGGACCTGTTATGAATATGATTTATGGTATTCACTGCTTTTACCCAAAGTTCCATAGGCAATAATTTAGATTGAATCATGTATCAAGCTATTTCAACCAAAGTTCTATTTTTTATTTTAGCCACTCCATTTTGTTGTGTAGTGTCTCTATTTGTTGTCTCTCTTAAAATTCTATTTTTCATAAAATTCCTTAAAAGTATGATTGGCATATGCTTGTGCATTATTGATTCTTATTCTTTTGATTCTATTGTTACACTGATTTTCCACAAGGGCTTTGAAAATTTTAAATTGTTTGAACACTTCATCCTTGGTATTAAGAAAGTATGTCCATGCCTTTTGAAGAAGTCATCTATAAAGGTTAATAAATATTTTTTTCTCCCTAGTGATGTAAGAGTAATGGATCCACATAATTCAATATGCGTAAGCTCAATCAATTATTTTACTCTTAATGTATTCCTATCAAATGGGTCTTTATGTCACTTTCCAACCATACAACCTTCACAAACATGTGTTTGCTTTGATCCATGGGAGGCCAAGAACCATCTCTTCCTTTGATAATATCGATAAACTTAAATAATTTAAGTGCCCAAATATTTGATGCCATAATTCACTAACATAATCATGCATTATCACATAAGAAACCTTGTTTGCAAGCTCAAAATATATTTTATATATCCCTTTTTCTATTATTCCTATTGCTATAACCTTATATCAATTCCTCATATCTTGTATCAAATATTTTTCTTGATAAAAATCCACCTTGCATCTATGATTTATTATATGATTCATTAAGGGAATATTCTTCTTCAAATTTGGTATACCAAGCACATTCATAATTTCCTATTTCTTATTATTATTATACTTCATAAAAATGGTCCCAACACCTTCAACATTGAGTGAAGAGTCATCACCTAAAATAACCTTGTGAAATCTATTTTTATTTACTATAGAGTTAAAATACGCTTTGTGATGAGTCATATGTTGACTTGCACCTGATTCAATATACCAAGCATATGTAGAGCTTCCACAAGTAGCAAGAGAAGTGAGCAAAATATTTTTGAAACATTCATCCTCTTGAACAAAATTTGATTGTTTTTTTTGTTGAAGTCTTTGAAAGCCACTTATTTTTTTTTTATAACATTGATCTACTTTATACCCTTCTTTTCCATAGTTATAAAAAGTAAACTTAGATTTGTTCCTTCTTTGGTTATTATTATGCCTCTCATCAAATATTTTATATTGGTAATTTAGTTGCCTTCCTTGCCTTTGTCGTGGTTTCTTAGCATAGGAATATTTTTTTTGTGGGTTGGCATGTATTTATTTTGTCTTCCTTTATTAGAAGATCTCCATTTACCTTTAGTTACCAAGGCTTGTCCATTCCTGCTAGATTCATCATTAAATTTCTTTAGTTTATATTATTCACTTAGTAAGGCCCCACATAACTCATCCAATTTTAGTGTTTCCAATTTTTTTGTTAGCTCAATATTGGGGATAAAGTTGTGATCCATAATATTTTTATATTTATATGTTACTTGCATAGTAGATAACTGATTTCTTATCCTTTTTAATTTGGTGAGATGACCATTCATGCTTTCTTATTCTTCCAACTTGAGATGTGTCAACTATCTCTTTAAATCTATTTTTTAATTTTTTTTGGTCCTCTCATACATAATATAAAGAGTATACCAAATCTATTTTAATGTTTTAAGCTTTTGAACATGAAATATAATAAATGGATCTATCTTCCATACGATCAACACTTGTGAATTCATGTCATTTTTCCACATAATATATTCATCCAAATGTATTGGTTTATCTTGTATTATTAAATCTCATAGAACTTTCATTTGTAGTATTAGTGTCATTTCCATTTTCCATGTTTCATAATTTATCCCATTTAGTTTTTCCAATACCATGTAGTTATCATTTAAGCCTATGATTAAAGTAGTATCTTGAGAAGATAAAGCAAAGAAGTCCACCACAAACTCAAGAGCTTAAATATAAGCCTATCAAAACTCCTCCACACTAAAATAACATTATTATTAGTTGCATTAAAATTGGCCTTCTTATGAGCCAATCAACCAAGTACCTCAAATCTTCAAAGTACAATTTATAAGCAAAAAATTGACAAATTTTACAAATACTTCCACAAAATCATATTACACTTTTTTAATGTCAATACAATCATCTTCACAATAAAAGAATTTTATAACTTTACCCATAAACTTCAATTTTTAGGTCTCTGCATGTGAACTGGGAAGACTAAATATAACAAATTATATATTCTAAAATTCCACAGGATTATAAACCCTAAAGCTTCACTTCAAATTCCTGGAGGTGTGCCTCAATTGATTGTAACATTCTTATTTTGAAAAATCCATCGATGCTTCAAATCCAATGATTTTCTATTCTCCAAAGATAAAGTGTCAAGCAAAGGTCCACTACTCTTGTAGATTGCACTTCTCATAATCCTCACAAATATTTATCCTTCTTCAACACAAGCCAACGTAGTTACTATGTTCTCTATAGTTTCTCCTTATCATAAATTTATTGCTTAGCCTTTTGAACCCTATAACTTAATATGAAAATTCTTTAAAACACCACTCCTAACATTTTAGGCTCTAATACCATGTAGAAAATAAATAGCAAACTACAAAATATAGATATGAGAAAGACAATTAACTATATATGTACATTGCACCAATGCCATCCAAACCATAGATATATATACATGATATTTGTCGATGGTCATAAGTTCTAGAATACATCCACTCATATCTACTCCTTGAGCTCGAATGTTCTAGAAAATCACCAACACTCCAGAACTGTTTGAAATAAATTAAATTATATTTTAACACATTTATTAGGTTTGTAAAATAAGGTAAAATAATTAAATTATTCCTTTGGGACATCCTAGTGGCATGTCGTTGGATTTTTATCTAGGCTATCCAAGTTTGAATCGTAGGGAGAGAGGCCATCATTGTACCCCTAGAGAATGTAGCCTCACTTTACCACCTATTTAACTTCACATTACTTCAAAAATATATCCATAAAATTAAAATTAATTAAATTGTAGCACCCTAAAATTGGCGCAGTGAAATTGTAATAATTACATTCACCTTAGTAAATAATTTAAATTCAAATTTTAACCTCCCAAACCGCCCGTTAACCGTCGGGTAATCCGTTTCCCCCTTTTTCGTGCCATTTTTAGAGGTTGTTTTGACCGTTTGACGATATCGTCGCCGATCAGACGATATCGCCCCAGATCTGACGATTTCGTCTGGGCTAGGACGTCTAGACGATCTTGTCGCAAAACTGATTTTTCACAATTAGCTTCTGTTCCAACGGGCCTCTAATCCGGGCAGAAGCGTGTCTGCACCGTTAGGGACCCTCCCCGTTGGAGATCTCCCAAATAGGGATGATCTCCAACCTCCTAACTACTCCCCTAAGCCTATTTAATCCTTAGGACCTTCCCTTCCCAACCCCTGGCTGAAATTCTCTGTAACTTAACTTCATACACGTTAAATCATCCCAAATTCACACTTGCAGTAGTCCTATACCAATTTTGTTGTAGGTACATTACTGTTTTTCAGCCGGAGCAAGATTTCATCGTCGTCGACGAACCTGTTCAGATCGGAGGCGATCCTGTCGAATCAGAGACGATTTCATACCAATGTGGGACGATTTCGACTGCAGTCAACATTGAGGCAATCAGTGCCTGAAGTTTGCATTTCTTCTCCCCTTTTTCTGTTGTTTTATGTTGTAATTAGCAATTTTATTCAGTATTTTATGTTATTTTGCATTTGGAGTTCACCCATTTAGCTTAGATTGCATGATAAGATCATAATTTCTCATTAGAATATCATAATTTGTTTGAATTTCTATTCATAACTATTGTTCAGTATTCATATTGTTATTTTGTGTTGTTTCCCTCTATTATCATAGTTGCATTCTCTGTATTTTGCATCTATTTTTCTGTTTGCAGGTCTCTGACGAATTCGTCTGACGAATTCGTCAGATCTCAGACGATCTTGTCTGATCTCAGACGATTCTGTCGAATTCCAGACGATCCTGACTGCTTCAAACATCAGAATCTCCATCAGACATCCGGATCAGGTATTCTTCGTTTATATTCTATAATTTCTCTATTTTTTGTCTTTAAATCTATTTTTTGTATTCATTAAATCTGCACTTTCATATAGATTAATTTAGATTCATTTGGCCAAACCTAGGATATGAATGCTTAAGGCTAAAAACGAACACATAAAAACACATTCCAAACCTAGGCGTGGAAACTGCCATTAAATGTTTCCTGGTGAACCCACCATCCGTCGAAAAATCACCAATATACACCTCCCTTGAGAGGCGGGACCTTCGCAAGTCCTCTCAGTCCGAGGTACCGCGACATCCTTTTCCCATCCTCCTTCCGGGCACGGATCCTATAGCCTGAAGGTAAGGATGCAAAAAATTTGGAGCGATACATTTTGGTGAACCCGACGTGAATGCATTTAAAACCTTTTGAAAACAAAAACAAAAAAAACAAAAAATATATATGTATACAAGAAAAACAAAAACAAAATCATCATTTCAAGTTTGTATGTTTTAGATTCAATTCTAAATAGTAGATGCTAAATATTACTTTTAGAAGTACTAAAGAAACCATGAGTTTTTACTCAAATCAATATGAGCCCATCAGTAATGTTGGAAGAATTCAGCCAAATACATTTGTTGATTATGACCAACCTCATCCCTATTCAACACCACCTCCATCACACTTTTCTCATTTTTCATCCATAACCCAACAAGACAATCCCTTTGCCAATCCTCTTCATAACGATATTATCTATTCTCCCATATATCCATATTATGTCTATCAATCCACATACAATCCTCCACCACCTTTTCAATATTCTTCTTTCAATACAACACATCCATTTCAACAAGAAAATACTTATTCTTCCAATTCTACCATGCACTCACCTCATGCTTCGCAATCTTCCTATCATCATTCTACCCATAATAAAGAAAGTAGAGGTGAGAAACCATTAGGTCCTTTTATGACTAAATTCCTAAGGCATTTATCAAAAACCTCTCAAAAACCTTCATCACGTAAATTTACAAAGCTCAATCAACCAATGGATATAATTCTCAAGCATTTACTTGACACAAATAAGATTGAACTCCCTTCCATAAGACAACTTGATACCACAGCAGATTGGTTTAAACCTGAGCTACATTGTGAATATCATAGAGTAGATGGACATATGACACAAAATTGTAAAGATTTAAGATGTGCAATTCAAGATTTGATTGATAAGGGTCTTTTTAATATAAAGGAATTACAATCTACAACTGATTATAAATCTCCAGTAAACAATCAAACTCCTACACAACAAATACCAATAATCAATCAAGACATGGGGATCTCCCAAGAACCCCTATTCAATTATCAACAACAAGAAACCAATCAAATATTGCATGTTAATGTGTCCCATCATGATGATATTATTAATATTGTAACAAAAACTACAAATGAGCAACCTCAAGTTCAATCAACTCAATCTGATATTCAAGATATGGATTCCTCATTTGACCAACCTTCAAAACTATCTTTGGCTCTAGAGAATGATCCAAAATGGAATGTAAGCATAGAAAGCTCATCTTTAGAATCAAAATCTCAATCTGAAATCCCCTTTGATAGCCAACAACAAGTGATTAATCCTCAAGCAAAGATATCCCTTTTAGAAGTATTACAAATTTATCACAAGGAAATTTTGTTCAAAATACCTAGCCAACAATTTGTTCCTCATCATATTTTCTCTAAGAACATAATTAATGGTGTAAACCCTCTTGAGGTTAACCATATTTCATTCTATGATGAGGATATTCCTTCCTCTACTCCACAAGAAGACTACTATCTTTACATTACAGGATCTAGTAAAGAAACACTTGTTAAAACTATCATGGTAGATAATGGCTCCTCTCTTAATTTATGCACTTATCAATTATTCCAAAAACTCAAAACAAAGGAAGAAGATATTAATGAATCAAATGTTATTATAAAATCTTTTAACAATGAAATTCAAGAAGCTCAAGGTACTATAATTTTTCCCCTCAATATTGGATCCAAGATCCTGGATACTTTATTCTATGTAGGATATTGTCCTTCACCTTACAACCTACTTCTCCAAAGTCCTTGGATTCATACGATGAGGGTTTTCCCTTCCACTCTTCACCAATGTTTGAAGTTTGAACTTGCAAATAAAATTGTTACCATACATGGTGACCCAACACCATTTGAAGAATATTTAATGGTTGAAACATCAAGTTCTATACATTCTCTATTATCACAATTATCTTCTATCCATCACTTTTCTTCATCCATATATGATCATCCTTGTTTACCAAATAACATCCATGCATATATTTCACATATGCTCCCTCCATCTTATCAAGACTTGGAATATAGTGATAAGAATGAAGAACTTTCTTATCCTTCTTACATTTTATTTTGTAACATGATCAATTTTCCACATATAAAAGTCAAATCTTTTGCTACATTATTCTACATTATAACAAAGCTTTTGTTATCACTACCTTTTATTCATCACCTTCTATTCTTACCTTCACCTCAACCAGATTATCCTTCAAAACCTCCTTTGATTTTGAAGCAACCTTAGACATGCTATACTCAAATAACCTTGTATAGTGTATATAGATCATCTTGTATATACCACCAATTTCAATTCATAAATTAAAATCAAAATACAAAAAAATCAAAATCCTCAAAATCTTCAAAAAAATACTAATGCAACTAAGGACCTTAAAGGTAAATTTGAGCCCAACTGGCTTGGACCATACATTATCACTGCTAAATTTGAATCAGGAGCATACAAATTATCTACCTTAGATGGTAAAGAACTTAAAGAACCCATGAATATTTTGCATCTTAAACGTTACTATGTATAAATTTGGTCATTTCATCCTTGTATATATTTGTTTAAAATATTTCAAAATCACTATCTTGTATTTCTTTCAAATTTATAAATTCAAAAACACCAAAAACATTCATAATCATCAAAAATCTTCAAAACTATTTGTTGCATTTATTTATGGCACTTGTTAAATTTTTTGTTCAAAAACAAAAATAAACCAAAAAGCAAAATAATGATAAAAATATAAAAACAGCAATATTCTTGACTCTTTCGAAACCAAAACAATATAAAGAAGAAAGAGAGAGTCAACATTCTCAAAACTTCTCAAAAAGTATTTATATATATTTTCTTACAATTATTGCAGTTATATGTTTCAAATTATTTTGGATAAATTAGCATTTATTTGGAATCCCTCACTTGCACACTCACAAAAATAAATATCTTGATTTTATCTGGCATGATTACTAATCTCTCTTATATCAAAGTCCACAAAATTCAATTAAATAAAGTTTGAGCATAGAGAATTGATCTTGTTATTTACTTAAACCAAGCACATCTTTTCACAATAAAATGATTATATTTGTAATTTCCATGTTTTGCTACATAGTAGAAGTGATTTCTTGAGCGAAAAGTTTCCCTTGCTATCCTATCATGCACATGGTCTAGAATCTTTGAGAATTGGCAAAAGGACAAGCTCACCCCTACCCAGAATAAAAATCCCTTGCTCTACAACTAATCCGAGCAAGTATCCCTAGCAAAGAAAAAGAAAAGAAAAGTTCAAGAAAAAGAGAAAAAGAAAAAAATGTTATTTTATATCATTACAACAATATTTCAAGCACTATCTCAAAAATCAAGCAAAAAAAAAAAAGAAAAGAAGCAAAGTTCAAAAAGAAAGCAAAGCAAAGAAAGCAATAAAATCCCTTTCCCTACCCTTTGAAAAGAAAAGAAGGGTTGATGAGCTTGAATCCTTGGAATTCTCAATTATTCGAAAATCGTGAGGTAAGCCCCATAACAGGTGGTTTGTGCCCAACCCGCTTGGCCTTGGGTAACTCCTAGCATGGTGATATGTCTGTCACATTAGCGACCTTCTTTTGTACAGACCTATGTCTGCTTATGGATTAGCTAGCTCTTGATAATCCGACCTACATAGTAGTCTAGTATGGTTATATGCATCTACATCATGGTTAATGAACACTTATTTGGTTTCTTCAAATCACTTGTATCATATTATCTTGCTCAAAACTGGTAAATGCACAAAGCAATTGCACACACATTTGTATTTGAGAGATTTTGTGTATCATTATGATAAATCAAGATCGGAAATGAATTCACATATGCACATGGGATTCCTTATAAATCTAACTTTTGTCTTCAAAATACTTTGAAATATTCTTTTTGCAACTTGTTTGGAATAATTCAAGTACAGTTGTTTACCATAAAGACAACTATATAATAGAAAAATCAAAAATTTCTTTCAAAACTATACAATCAAAACATATATATATATATAACTTTTGTCGACTTTCGCGACGATGGTATAGTTCCAAAACCAAAATTGGAATTTTATGCCTAGCGCAAGTCCTCATCTTCATATTTTCTGTTTATTAAAAATCAACCATGCAATAAAACTATCTCTTTTTTGATTTTCGCGATGATGGTATAAGTCTATACCTACATATTCTATGCCTAGCGCAAATCATTGTAACAATTTTTATTCCCCATTTATTTAAAAATCATGAAAACCATATGACTTAATTCATTATGTTACACAAATTATGCTTTTAAAAGCAAACACATTTTCATTATTTCATGTCATTATGTCAACCTTCAATTTTGCAATGATGGTATAATTCCTAAGGAATTATTCAAAAAATTTATCACACTTAGGAATTTATACCTAGCAAAAATCATTATTTCATGCATACTATTCTTTTTATGAAAATCTGAAAACAAACCATCATCATCATCATTTGCACCATTGCACCAAAGTCTTAAGACAGTCTCTTAAGCACTCTTTTACTTTTAACAATATTTCTATAATTGGGATTAGCTTGACGACCGAGTGAGCAGCGACTCCATGAAATGGTCTATAATAGCGACAATGTCCTTTGAAATTATTGTTAGAAGTCTCTTTTTATTTTTTTACTACATCACATTACAAACAATCAATTTGTTACATCAAATTATTTCATTTAAAATATTACCGCATGACATCAAAGTTATAAATTTTCAAAATGACATAATTTCATGAATCCTCAATCCAATTATCAAATTAATTAATCAAACATAAAAGCATCATAAACATATACATAACACAAGTCATATGATCAAAAATATCTCATCTATATATATATCACAAATATATGTATACATCATATCAAAAATGGATTGATATGCCACAATCTACATCTTGGCATACTCAATCCCCTCAATCAAATACCCTCTGTGTAGTGTCTCGAGAGCCCCTCGAGCTCTCAGCCTCATCTCCTCCCCCCCTGAGGTGGAGGAGGTGGCCCCATCGCAGTCCGTGTGGTGCCGTGAGTCCTGGATGCCGATCGTGATGATGTCCTAGATGACCCCATCACGACAGGCTCTGCAATATGTGCTGGTAATGGCACCCTCTGCTCTGCTGGCATCGCCTGGTAGTATAGAGCCTGATAGAATGTAATCTGGGTGATAGCACATGCTAAATCCTGAGTGCTCGCTCCTCCGCCCCGAGCTCTGAGCCATGTAGCCTCATCCTGTAGTGTCTGCACCTGAGCCCGCAAGCGGGCAACCTCAGCTCGGAGAGTAGCTGTCTCGCTGCTCTCCCTAGTGTCTACACCCTTGCCCTTATCGAGCGATGGTGGCCTCTCTCTCTATGGAGAAGGGGGTCTCACCTCCCTCCTCTCCCTCTGTCATGGCCTCTCCTATGCATGCGGCCTCCTCAGCTCTCTCTCGCCATGACCCTGGGCCGCCTCCATAGCCGCCTGGCACCACCTCCCTATCCGATGCACAACTACATGAATCGGACCCTGAGCCCTCATCATCCGAGGAGGGTGGATGCCTACGTACCAGGCATCGTAGCCATCGGCTACCCTTGCGTCATCCCCATCCACTGGCTGAATGGGGGCATCATCCGTGTCCTGACTCCAGAAGCGCTGCATGTCTGGAGCCCCGCTAACCGTGGTGTTATCCCGGACAGTCCGGGAAAACTCATAATCCTTGAGAGATGGGATCCCCTGCTGTAGACCGAACTATCGCAAAACTCGGTCATAGCGATGGAGCTCCACCTCTCCCCTCTCCATCCGAAGCCAACAAACTCGCCTAACGCGAGCTAACTCCTGTCCATCCTCGGCCCACCCTGGATGCTCCCTCCATGGCCTCCAGGTAATCTGGTCTGGGACTAGGTCATCTAGCAGTCTCCGAGACATAGGAAGGTCGATCCACCATTGTGACCCTCTTCGGAGCCACCAGTAGAAGACTCGGGGCCTCTCCCCATCAATCCCTATCAGAGGAAGCCCTACCGGCCTCCGCACTGCAATGTGCTCCCAGCACCAAACCTGTAGGAGCGATGTCATCACCAGACATCGACCGCCCTTGTACACGACCCCATATAGGATCTTGTACAATCGGCATAGTACAAAACTGCCCCAAGAGAACCTGTACCCATGGTCCCGCATGTCACAGATCACATCTGCCAGCATCCACGGCACCTTGCACCCACTCTGGTGGCACAGCAGAAGTCCACCAACTACTCCAGCTAGAACCCGTGTGAGTCTAGATGCCCCAGGCATCTGACGCAGTGCCTCGATATTAACTCCGCCCTTCTCCAGGGCGAAGCTCGGGTCACCACACAATCGTCCCATAGCATGGCCCTGATTGGCCGTAGGAGTGATCAATCGTCCTTGTATGGGGATTCTTAGAATCCTCCATACATCCTCCAAAGTGGGAGTCATCTCCCCTGTAGGTAGCCGAAAACATGAAGAACCCGGATACCATCTCTCTGCTAGGGCCGTCAGTAGCCCCATATCTGTAGACACTTGTGGCATCTCTGCCACATGTCGTAAGCCGGCTCGTGCCAACTGATCCCGCTCTGCCTGTGTAAGAGCGGCCAAGTCATCTCTCAAACCTCCATACTTCCATTCCCTGCTTTTTAGCAAACCTCTCTGCAACATAAACAACAAAACAACAAACAATCATTAATAAACAATTCAAGTATTTAAAAATGCAAGTAAAATAAGTTCAATTTAATCAATTGATGATATCGTCCACTATTGGACGATATCGTCCCAAATTTGAGCAGAATCGTCTCCGATTTTGCAAGTCGAAATCGTCCCCCTTTCGCCGATTTCGCCCTCGGACGAAATTGGCGAAATTGAGACGATTTCGTCGAAATCGGGACGATTTCATCCCGACGACGTCGACGGCCCAAAAACGGCCGCGATGCTCAAAATTCAATCTAAAATTTACCTAAAAAGCATCTAAAATCAAATTAAAGCATTCTAAACTAAGTCTAGACTCTTACCCGTAGACCGCGTCGGACCTCTGTTGATCTGTGCGTCGTCTCCACCATTTTTGCTTCAGAGCTCTAAAACCAGTAAAAATGAACAGTAAAAATGAATTAGGGTTTTACCCTATTTTTCTTAATTTTATTCAAAAATAATTTTTGCTTTTCCGCGTTTTTACCTCAAACGTTCGATTTGGGTAAAAACACGGAGGGGGCACCATAGTAAGTCGTCGTACGATTCGACCAAGAATCGTCGCCTAAAAATGGGAATAATTTTTTGCTTTCTCGTAGATCGAGAAGAACTCATCTTTAACGCATTTTCTTCAAAAAATTCGCTAAAGAGGGGGCAAAATGTAGCACCCTAAAATTGGCGCAATGAAATTATAATAATTACATTCACCTTAGTAAATAATTTAAATTCAAATTTTAACCTCCCAAACCGCCCGTTAACCGTCGGGTAATCCGTTTCCCCCTTTTTCGTGCCATTTTTAGAGGTTGTTTTGACCGTTTGACGATATCGTCGCCGATCAGACGATATCGCCCCAAATCTGACGATTTCGTCGGGCTAGGACGTCCAGACGATCTTGTCGCAAAACTAATTTTTCACAATTAGCTTATGTTCCAACGGGCCTCTAATCCGGGCAGAAGCGTGTCTACGCCGTTAGGGACCCTCCCCCGTTGGAGATCTCCCAAATAGGGATGATCTCCAACCTCCTAACTACTCCCCTAAGCCTATTTAATCCTTAGGACCTTCCCTTCCCAACCCCTGGCTGAAATTCTCTGTAACTTAACTTCATACACGTTAAATCATCCCAAATTCACACTTGCAGTAGTCCTATACCAATTTTGTTGCAGGTACATTAGTGTTTTTCAGCCGGAGCAAGATTTCATCGTCGTCGATGAACCTGTTCAGATCGGAGGCGATCCTGTCGAATCAGAGATGATTTCGTACCAATGTGGGACGATTTCGATCTGCAGTCAACATTGAGGCAATCGATGCTTGAAGTTTGCATTTCTTCTCCCCTTTTTCTGTTGTTTTATGTTGTAATTAGCAATTTTATTCAGTATTTTATGTTATTTTGCATTTGGAGTTCACCCATTTAGCTTAGATTGCATGATAAGATCATAATTTCTCATTAGAATATCATAATTTGTTTGAATTTCTATTCATAACTATTGTTCAGTATTCATATTGTTATTTTGTGTTGTTTCCCTCTGTTATCATAGTTGTATTCTTTGTATTTTGCATCTATTTTTTTGTTTGCAGGTCTCTGACGAATTCGTCTGAGAATTCGTCAGATCTCAGACGATCTTGTCTGATCTCAGACGATTCTGTCGAATTCCAGACGATCCTGACTGCTTCAAACATCAGAATCTCCATCAGACATCCGGATCAGGTATTCTTCGTTTGTATTCTATAATTTCTCTATTTTCTGTCTTTAAATCTGTTTTCTGTATTCATTAAATCTGCACTTTCATATAGATTAATTTAGATTCATTTGGCCAAACCTAGGATATGAATGCTTAAGGCTAAAAATGAACACATAAAAACACATTCCAAACCTAGGCGTGGAAACTGCCATTAAATGTTTCTTGGTGAACCCACCATCCATCGAAAAATCACCAATATACACCTCCCTTGAGAGGCGGGACCTTCGCAAGTCCTCTCAGTCCGAGGTACCGCGACATCCTTTTCCCATCCTCCTTTCGGGCACGGATCCTATAGCCTGAAGGTAAGGATGCAAAAAATTTGGAGCGATACATAAATAATTAAAAGTAATACTATCACTATGTTGGTGTTTATGGTTCTTATATTCACATTTATGGTTACAACCTAATTAATTTTATTACTTGTCAAAATAATAATATGTATTAAATGCATGTCTTCAACAATTTTTTTGTTGTAAAATGGGAACAGAGCTTTGCTTATATTTCCTTATAAAAGATTACAAGGGACCGATTATTCATTGGGAATTGGAAGGCCTAAGAGTAGAAAAAAATAACGAAGTAGAGGATTTGGTAATCAGACATGGCTCTCTCAATGCTTGGAAAATAGAGTTTGAAATATCATAGTGTGGTAGGTTCCTTACCTATCTTGGATGTTCAATGGAGATATTTATCAAGATATGCAAAGAAAAGGGATTGAATCATTGTTGCATTGGTTAGGAGACCCTTCCAATGGATTGGTAAATTATATTCTTTATATTTTCATTGATGATTGATTATACCCTAGTGAATTGTCTTATATACCTATTCTAGGGTTGTGAGTGAAAGGACGTGATGGTCCATATAAATGAATAAATGTGAATAATTAAATAATGATGATGGTTAGGATTAGAGAATCCTAACATAGTGGGGATTGAATATCAAATTTTGGTAGGGTTCTTAGATGATATTAGGAATTTAGATTAGGAATTTTAGATCGAGTGCATGGTGGATCAATAACATGGTGAGTCATATTAAATTTATTTGGTAATAATCTAAGGATGCCATTCCAATTTATGTAGGTAGAGGAAAGAATGCAATGGCTAACTTTTTAACTAATAAGAGAAGTGAGAATCTTGTTGGATACCAATTGAAATATGATTAAAATAAGGATATTGTAGATTGGGTAGAGATGAAAAAATAAGTTTTATTACTAGTTTCACAACCTGCCTTGGCAAGACCCTTGTTGAGAAGACAATATAATGGAATTTATTTTTTTAATGCCTAACATTGTTGGTGCTATGAATATGCAAGGATATGATATAACACCAATTATATTTTATGATTATAGCATTACTAAGTTTTATGGTTTTTTAGGGCTAACCATGCTTGCAGGTGAACAATGATGAGCTAACCATTTAATATTTGCTTTCATAATCCTCTTAATTTATTAGCCAACTAATTGATTGATATTATTTTATGCATGTAATGGTTTTTAATTAAAAGGATTAACCATTACAATATTGAGCTAACAATTTAATATTTGTTTTGGTCAGTTAAATTAAATTAAAAATGGGTTTTTATCAAGGATCCCAAAACTTGATTACAAAAATTCATAAGACTAAAAGCAATATCCCAAGTCCGAAGAAAAGGACATCAAAATCTAGAGGAAATACATAAATAATACCTTTTAGGACAGGCTAAGGATAGCCTTACGGGACAAGCTAGAGGACAGCCTTAAAGGACAACATTATTTAATATATATATATATATATATATATATATATATATATATATATTTGAAATATTACATTGAAGTCTGGGACAACACCATCCCGCCCAAAACAGCCCAAAAAATACACATGCAAAAGTACCATCCAAGAGGCACGTGATAAGGAAATTAAAAAAGGTAATCCCACCCAAAATAATTGAAACAGGGCTATCCCGCCCATTACAATAATTAAAAATTCAAAATAAAAAATTGAAATAAGGCTATCCCGCCCATTACAATTATTTGAAAATTCAAATTTGAACTAAAAGTAGGAAACACAAAAAAATTCCTGCTTGAGCATGCACAGGGATGCAATAGGAGGATGCAACAGTAGGGACCAATATTTCCAACAGGCCTACAAGAGGATCAGCAACCATGGGACTCCATAGGCCATGAAATCTTGTTACAGTAGGAAAAATACTTAGAGGCCAAGGTAGATAGAGGAAAAAACAATGCAAAAATGGGAGTGAAATAAAATAGTGGGGAGGTCCCAAGAGACCTCAAAAGAGGAACTATGAGGCACAAGATGCCACTAGAAAGCGTAGGGCTCCACGAAGGCCAAAAAAAAAAAACAAGAGCTCCACAGTAACCTCCAATGCCACCGTCAAGTAGCTTCAGGGAACCAAAATAGGATAACCCATTGGAACACAACAAAAATCAGCACAAAGGCTCCCCTCAAAGCGATAAAAATCTGAGACCCACCATCAAAATAGCAACTGGAAACCCAAAGAGCAACACCATAGGAATAAGCACAAGGCCCCATCCAAGCCAAAAGATACTATGAAGAGTTGCTCATGAAGCCAAAAAACCCTAGCCACACCACACTACACTAGAAGAACCTCTGATCCTTAGCACCAAATAGGACCCTGTAAGAAAAAAGGAAAAGGATTTCTGAAGGAACTCAGAAAACCCAAAGGATAGTTGGTAAGACCCCAAGGTTTTTTTATTAACAATATAAATATCGCAGCAGGGGTCCTGAATTTTTCTCTGCTCCTTAAATTTTTTTTTTTATGTTCTCCCTGCTTTGTGTGGGTGGGTTTTTTTTTGTTTTGAGGCCTCTTAAAAGAGTTTAAAGAATGAGCTTTGTGTTAGAAGGTTTGTTTTTGGGGGGTTTTTTATGGCTATTTTGGCTTATTATATTTCATATCTTTTGTTTTTAAGCCGATTGTCACTCTCTTTTCTTTTTGTCATATGTAAAATACTATTTGGGAGTGGGGTTGTTGGATGTTACTATTTGCTTGTAATAATCTTTTCTTTGTTTATTGGGTGTTGGTTTCGTCTTTTCTCTATGGGGGTATTCTTCTTTGTTGTGTGCCTTTTGGGAATTTTATCACAATTATCACGAGTCTTTTGCTCGCGTCTTATTCTCAAATTGTGTTTTTTTTTTGTTTTGGGGTTTTGTTTTGCCCTTCATTATCATCGTTTGGAGCGGGTTGTTTTTTCCATAAGTGGTTCCTTCCTTGTTTTTTTTAGCTAATTTTGCCAATCCTGTCCCATGTATAGGGATTGAACCTTGTCACCTCCATTTAATTTCTCTTTCCCCTAATGAGCTTGTTTGTTCATCTTTGGTTGTTTTGGTTTCCTCGCCAAGTTTTCTCACGCGTTTTATGAATTTTGACAATCCACGGTCCCACGGTGCCCCTAGGTCTTTTACTAAAGGGGCTCCCTTGTAATCGCTTTGCCCTAAGGGCCCCTTAGAATCTATGCTTATTCTTCTTCATTTGGCTTTTTTTGCTAGGTCGGGAGGATACGGACCTAGGAAAAACTAGGGCCATCCCAAAAAATCCTAGGGATATTCCAGTTCATAGGTACCAAAAGGAAAACCCTACCAAAAGGTATGAAATGGGGCAGACAAGAGAATAAGGGACCTCCCAACCCAAGGAGATCATCTACAACACCAACTAGCCAAGGAGGAGGGCAAAGGGATACCATAGAATAGCAATAGAACCCAAGGATGTACCAAAAAAACCTAGGGATATCCTAGATCGTAGGCACCAGAAGAAAACCCCACCAAACAACAAAAAGAGGCAGACAAATGGAACAGTGATATCCCACCCCAATGAGATCATCTGCAATGCCTACTAGCCAAGGAGGAAGGGCAAAGGATATGTCAGGGATCTAGGACATCCCAGGGATCTAGGACAGGGCCAAGGATGGGCTGCAATTTAATATTAGCTTTGATAGTGATTTTAAATTGTTTAGCAAAGGAAATGATCAATATTATTTTATGCATATAATGGTTTTTAATTAAAATGACTAACCATTGCAATATTAAGCTAACAATTTAATATTTAATTTGATAATGCTTTTAAATTGTTTAGCAAAGCAATTGATTAATATTTGTTTTATGCACATGATGGCTTCAATTAATGTGACCAAGGTCATGAATTGTTTAATACTTTTTATATAGGCATGAGTCTCTTTTGACTTTCCAAAAGAAGCAAGTATTTTTTAATACATTAAAAGATGGCTATTTTGGAAACTAGAATTAATGGCCCATGTTAGTTGGGACTGAGCAAGGGGGCTAGCCTTAATGGTAACTACCCCCTGCCAACTTGGAAGAGTGAAATCATGTGAGCATTAATGTTCTTGGGTAAAGGTGCATGAGCTCTTTCTAAATAAAGAAAGGCCTAGATAAAGTCCTTTAAAAAGAAAGGAGGATATATATATTATTTAAAAAAAGGAATCATATTTTTTGAGGCATGGGAGGCGCATGATAGAGGGGAAAAAGAGAAAATCTTGGAAAAAAGAGAGGGAAGAGGTCATCATGGGAGGGAACGACTACAAAGGGAAAAACTAGGGGAAGGAGGATTTGGAAAGGCAACCTTGAGAGTCTCATAGGGCACGCTTAGAGGCTACGAAAGGAAGCTTTTGGTGAAAAATCAAAGGAGGAGACTTACCTCTCAAGAGTCCTAGGTCAAAATTTCTTACTATAGATCTATTTTTATTACTTCAATGGGTGAATTCAAATTCCTTAGCTATTAAATAACACTCCTTATCAATTTTTAAGACTATGTGGTTGTTTTATTTTAATTAAGGATTTGACTGAATAAAAGCCTTGGGTGATTGAATTTTTGTTTCTATTAATTGGAGACTTTGCTATTTTAATTTCCTTGTATTCTTGACTATTATAAGACTTGATATTCACTATTTTAAATCTGTTGAGACATCTAGGTATGCTTTGGCTGGTGATTGTTATACTCTTTAAAAGCTTAAATTTAAACTTACCATATTTTAGCCTTTGACTCCCTTGGTGGCTTTAGTGTTGAGATTTGTCATTTATAACACTGATTAGAAGTTTGCTTCAGTGTTTAACCAATTGTTTGATCCCTTGTTAGCATCACCTGAAACCCATTTTAATGGTGATTTCTATTCATATTTGAATTTATGGCTTCATTGTTTTGGTTTAGTTTGTTTTAGATTTTTCTACAAATACCCTGTGTATTTAATGAAATTGTCCTATTTGTGATGGTGAATAACCTACAAATCATGTCGCTTCTACAACCCTTTTGGGACATTATTAGTTTACCTAAATTTTGGTGAGGAAATGATGAGGTCTTTGGACCCCCCCTTTGGGTCCCACTTGAACAGCTAATGCGATATGAACAAAATTTGTTGTGCTTAGGTGGAAGACCATCATGGTATTTTATGAGCAATATCCCACATGGGATATGCTTGGGCTAATGAAGGGCTTAAAGGGTGTTAATCTCCCATAACCCTTTGATCACCAAGTGGTGATCGAGATAGAACCATTTGGTGGCAACCTAGCATCAGATGTGTTGCAAGTTGATGACACTTGGCTAAGCCATATTCACCTTTAACCTACTTGCAATCCTAGTTTCATTGATATGCTTGAAACGTGGAGTTTCATGATTGGTTTATCTTAAAATTTTGGTTTACTTGGTTAGCATCGGTCACCTGAGGCTAAAAGAATTAAATTTTATTTTTAAATTAGATTTTGGTACTTATCCCACATGCTCCCTATGGGAGCATTTTTAGGCTTGAATTAGGGGAAGCCTCCCCTATTAGCTTGAACACTAGGTAGTGGTCAGAGCATTGATTATTTGGCACTGAGATCTTCTTGACCAAATTAGATGTTGCTGATTAGTTGGAAGCTAATTGACTAGATTGGTTTATGGTTTTACTAGTTAACTGGCTTGACTCTGAATACCCCCCTTTTTACTAATCACACTTTTATTTTGGAGGTTGATATTTTTGTAAAACCATATTCTTTTTGCTAAATTAATCTTTTGATTTCGAGGTTATAAAGTAATTGTTTTTCTAAAATAAATTACTTTTCTAGAGAAGAAATTGATAGAGCAATTTTGGGTGTTGATATAGGGTAAAACTCGAGCAATATTAGGGAGCAATTTGGGGTGTTATAGAGAAAACCTTAAATGTGAAAATTTTTAAGGAACTATAGATGTCAAATTTGGTGGACAAGTTGATTGTCTTATGGGATCAATTTCGTGGAGAAATTGAGTAAATATTTGGGATCAATTTCATCAAGAAATTGAGTAAATTTGTAGGATAAATTTCATGGAGAAATTAAATGGGACCTAAGATCAATTTTATGGAAAATTAGAGAGAATATTAGGAATAATTTTTTGGAATAATAAAATAAGACTTAGGAATCAATTTTGTGGAGAAATTGAATGAAATTGGGATCAATTTCATGGAAAAATGAGTATTTATTTGGGATCAATTTCATGGAGAAATTGAGTAATTGCTTGGGAATCAATTTTGTGGAGAAATTGAGTGATTGTTTGTGGTAAATTTTGAAGGTTTCTTAGGAAATAAATTTGTGGAAAATTTGATTGACTCTTAGTAAACAAATTTGTGAAAGAAAGGTTTAAGGTTATTTATGGATTAAATGAAAGGATATTTTATCTGATTTTATACCTTTGATTAAGTGAAAGGTTATTTATGGATTAAATGAAAGATTGTTTATTAATTAGCTTAAAGGGATGGATTATAGACCTTTGACTATTCCTTTAAGAGTGGTCAAAAGTGTAATTCATTTGGGTTAAATAAGTTAGAAATATATTAGTGAATAATATATTTCATTTGGTTTAAATGAGTTTTTGAAATATATTAGTGGGTAATGTATTTCATTTGGATTAAGTAAGTTTGAAATATATTAGTGGATAATGTATTTCATTTGGATTAAATGAGTTAAAATATATTAGTGGATAATGTATTTTATTTGGATTAAATGAGTTTGAAATATATTAGTGGATAATGTATTTCATTTGGATTAAATGAGTTTGAAACATATTAGTGGATAACGTATTTCGTTTGAAAAAAGAAGAATGAATGTGGAATTCATTCAATGGAATTATGGGGTTCTCTCATTGATATGTAATATGAATTAAAAGAATTATTCATGTATTTGGGACATAAGAATCATGGGATTCTTATGTATTTATTTTGATGATGATGTTTTGAAAAAAAAAAAGAATGAATGTAGAATTCATTTGAGGGAATTATGGGGTTCCCTCATTGATTTGTAATATGAATTAAAAACTATTCATGTATTGGGGACATAAGAACTATGGGGTTCTTATGTACTTATATTGGTATTGATGTTCTAAAAAAAGAAATTATGAGATTCCTTTATATAGTTGTATTGGAAATAACTAAAGTTATGAAATAAAATGGATATTTTGAGGCTAGGTTTTTCCCATAAAGGTTTTCCAAGATATATGAGGTGTGATGTGCAAATTGGTTATTGTCATCTTATGATCTTGTATTTATTTATTTCTAAATCTAGTTTATTATGGATATGTTGTTCATAAAATAAAGGATTTCATGGCATTTCATAGACCATATATATGATTTTATTAAGAATTACATGTAATTGGTATGTAGTGCCATTCATGGTATTTGTAATGGTTAAACTAGAAGTGACCTAATTATGGTGATTAAGCAATGCACACTCCTTGTATGATTGAATAGTCCTTACTACGATGAAGCATAGATGAGTAAATAATGACATCTATTAATGTTTATGCTTATGGATTAGAAGCATAGAGAGAGAGTAGACTAAAGGATTACATGGTAACCTAATTACAATACACTTAGTGAACCTACATAGATGGACTTAATTATGGTGTAGGGATGGGTATACCCTTTTGATAGAATAAAAGAGATAATTTAGATCATCATTAATATGTTATGAATAGCTTAAATTAGCTCATCATGGATATGATACTAATAGCTTAAGTTAGCTTATCATTGACATGAGATAAATAGCTTAATTTATCTCATCAATGAGATGAGATAGATAGATTAAGTTAGCTCATCATGCATATGAAATAGATAACTTAAATTAGCTCATCATGCATATGAGATAGATAGCTTAAGTTATCTCATAATTAAGATGATACATATAGCTTAAGTTAGCTCATCATGGATATGAGATGGATAGCTTAAGTTAACTCTTAACAGAGGTGAGATGAATAGCTTAAGTTAGCTCATATGGAGATGAGATAGATAGCTTAAGTTAGATCATCATGGATATGAGATGGACAACTTGATCATATGATATTAGGACATTGGTCAGTTACTAGGATGGTATATGGATGGTAGGGGGAATTCATAAATCTCTAATGAGTGTATATAAAAAAAATTTCTCTCTCAAGTTGGTCAGAGTTTTGGGTCATTACAAATAGCTAATAGTAATTTAGGTAATGAAGTGTGTGGGACTAGGTTAGTTACTTGTAATGTTCTTTGTCCCAATTTAGGATAGCCCTAGAAGTCATGGTAGGAGAGAAGCAATTTTGGATCCTCTAGAATAGTATTAATAAAAATTGTAACTAGGATAGGAGTTTTTGCTCTTTGGATTGCACTAAAATATTTGTGGTCCAAGGAGATATTAAAGTTAGTTTTATTAGGATCCTAGAATTGGCCAAAAGTGGTAGGCCAATTATTGCAACTTCGAATCTTCTTTTAATCCAATTTTCACATTTTTCAAAAACAAATCCCAACTAGAAATGATTAAATTCAGCCATGGGATTTATATAGGGTTTAAGGTTACACACATATTTGTGACACTATGTTGCTACTTCCAAGATGTTGTAGTTGTAGGGCTTTGATTTCTTGCCTAAACTAACAAATAATAACTATATTAATGCATCTCATATACTTTGAAGACTAAAGGTATACACTTAGAACATGAATTTTTAAAATAACTTTAAACATAAAAAATAGAACAAAATTTAGATGCAAGTTAAATGAAGAAATCAAAACCAAATACATTGGCTTACCAAAGAATTTGAAATACTTTATTTTACCTCTTAAATTTTAACCTTATTTCCTCTTCCTCCTCTCAATTAAAACAAGATATATATATATATATATATATATATATATATATATATATATATATATATATATATATATATATATATATATATTTTTATATATTTTAAATAGACACAACCATAACCATGACAATAGATTTCAAAAAAGCATTATAAAAATAAAATAAAAATAATTATAGAGAAGTAAATTAGATAGACTACAATGACTAAATATTGTTTTTAAAAGAGATATATAAATATCCTTTCCCATCGTCAATATGAGCCCAAAACCATTCCAAAAATTATCTCACGACCCATTCAAAATTTAAATTTTTGCTATGTTATCTTACTTAAAAATAATAAAAAGTTATATTCTTTAATCACACTTAATTCCCATTGACAATAATGAAAGCAATACATGATACTTCAACATTTATTATGATTAGATGATGTAATCTTAAAAAAAATTGAACAGTTGAATACTTCAAGATTTACTAATATTAGATGATGTAATCTTAAAAAAAATTGAATAGTTGATGAAGTTGAAGGGGAACTTACCTTTTTTCTTTGCCACTCCTAGATAAGACTAGATTTAATCTAGAATCTTAGTCTATTTAATCAAGAATATCCTAAATCTAGATGCAAAAGAAAGGGAATTAGCTCACATATATTAAATAAATACAAATGAAAGCAACATAATTATTAAAGAAACAAAACCAAAATCCAAAATCCAAAATCTCAGCCTTTACTTCTTCGTCTTTGCTTGCATTTTTTTAGAATATTCTACACATACATATATTATACTTTCAAAATATACCATAATCCAATTTGATTGAAAATACTACTTAAATACTAAGACTAAAATATTATGTTTGTAGAGTATAAAATATTATATTTGACTACTGGTATTAGAAATCCAACATTTGCTCTCATACAATGTAAATGATAATTAACATTAGAAGCTGGAATTTACAATAACAAAATTCAAATGCAAAGAAAGGCCTATGTAGAAATGAAAATAAGGTCTGTCATAATATATTCATGTGTATATATAATTCAAAATTGAATTTGAGACCAAATTTCAATAATTAAGTCGATTGAAAAAGATAGATCTATCCTATTTAATTCACTATTCCTATGTATTAATTTATTTGATAGCCAAGCAAGAAAACCACAAATTATTTCATTGACCAAAACCCAAGGTTTTAAAAATACCTCTATGCCTTTCTATCAACCAAATCCTTACCCTGACATAGACCATATAAAATAGAATAAATTACATAGACATTTATGTTTATGGGTTATAATTCATACTATAAGTGAAACTCACCTCTATGCAGTCCCTCATGTTGAAGAAATGCAAATTATGAATCTGAATAAGTGACAAATTAAAACATATTTGTAATATTTATTTTTGTAAAGACTATGTAGGTGAAACAAAAATTTCAATCCAAAATATACAGACTATAATGCACAATTTCTAGATTTCAAAATCCTTGCTAGAAAAAAATAAATTCAGTCATGGGATTTATACAAGTTTAAGGTTACACACATACCTATGACATTGTGTTGCTACTTCCAAGAGGTTGTAGGTGTAGGGATTTGATTTTTTACCTAAACTAATAGATACTAACTATATTCTAGCATCTCATAGATTCTGAAGATTAAAGGCATACAGTTACAACAAAAATTTATAAAATAACTTTAAAAATAGAAAATTAGAACAAAATTTAGGTGGAAGTTAAACAAAGAAATCAAAGTCAATACTAGAAAATATGAAATACTTTGTTTTACCTCTTAAATTTTAACCTTCTTTTCTCTTCCTCCTCTCATTTCAAACAAGATTGAAAAATAATAGACACAACCATGGCCATGGCAATACATTTAAAAAATTATAAAAAACATATCTCATGACCCATTCAAAATTTACATTTTTGATATGATATGTAACGTAAAAATAGTAAAAATGTTTTATTTCTTTCATTACAATTAATTACCATTGATTGTAATGAAAGCAATACATAACTTCAATAGTGAACAGTTTAATACTTCAACATTTACTATGATTAGACGATGTAATATTAAAAAAATTGAATAGCTAAATACTTCAACATTTATAAATATTAAGAATTTTGTCTATTGAAAAAATTGAGAGCTCTAGAAGGAAAAACTAGGGCATTGGTTAGGTAGATGAAGTACTTTTTGGTCACTACAAACTTGAAGATAAGATTGTTTCCCTAAGAGGTTCCGATGGGGACACCTCTAGATACTCTCTTAGATAGAAAATTTTTGTAGATTTGTTGAAGGAAAAATCTCCAACAAAGATTAAAAAGCACAAAAAATGCTCTTTACAATTGCAAGAAAAAGAACATTTTAAAGAGTTAATGGATGCTTACCATAGTTAAAATTAAGGACAAATATTATCACTGAGTAAAGTATAGTAGAAGAAATTGTCTTATATAGAGCCAACCATGACTTGATTTGTACATTCATGGATATTCACCCTATCCTAATTTTTTTGCATTCATGGATTTGATAAAACTAGGAGACTCTTGATGAATATTCTTTGTGGTTTATTAGTAATGGATATTTTATTGGTAGTTTTTCCTCACCTATCAATATAAATAGGGCTTTCAAATCAAAAAGAGGAATCATGGTCATGTAGGATTATTTGTTCAACCTTGAAGAGTGGGATTTGATCCCCATATTGAATCCACAATTGTATCAATTTGGGTTGGGTTGTATACACTCCTAATGGAGTTTTGGAGTGAGTAGGTATTAGAAATCATTAGTAATTTCCTTGGAAAATATTTGGGTATTTTTAGAGACACAATGGAAAGAAACACAATCGTTTATGCTAGATTATGTGTAGAAATAAATCTTAACCAACCTTTCTGGGTAAAGGTGCAACTTGAACTTGTAGTACTATCTTGGATTCAATAATTGGGTTATGAGGTATTGCCCTTCAAGTGTAGAGTTTACCCCAAATATGGGCATTTGGCCCTGTCCTACCCAAACAATATAATCACAAAAATAAAGGCTCCTTTAGGAATACCAAGTCTTCCTCAAGAGGGTAAGTTTATAGTCAATAGAGTATAGTCCATATTTCTTAGGGAGGAGAAGCATATGTTAATGGTTTTGAACAACCCAAAAGAAGAAGGTAAAAGAAAAATGTGGTAAAGAGCAGAGGAGAGCATTTTTATTGGGTGTTTATTTTCTATGATTGCTTCCATAGCTAAGCATGGTAATTGTCCTTCATTTGCAAGCTTTTGATGCTACTTATTCCATACCCACTTCTCATATTTGGTTATCAACTACACTTTGACATCGACTATCCTTAGCAAGTCACTTTCACACAGAATAATCCATGCAACACCGTTTAGAGATTAGATACAGCTCATGGTGGATTATTATGCATCATATTATGCACTCATGCAATCTATACGAGCATTGAATCATTTGGAAGTCTCTCTTATCCCCTAACTCAAGATTTAATCTAAGTTTATTAGCATGTTTCATTCTAATTAAAATACCTATTTTCTCAGGTAGCAAATTCCACAAATCTATCTGTCTCAACTAGAGTTGTTTCGAGGTTCTAGTAAAATTATAATATCATAAATGGTTTCTTTTCTACCCTTAGAGACCCAAAAATTAAGGTATTATTTTAACATCAAACCTTTGCTTCAGTATACAAACACACACAGTAACAAGGTGGCACCTTCTCAGCATCATATTGCACTACAATCACGTTTTACACAGTCATCATAACAACATTTATCATAGTTTACATTGCCTTCAAACTCAACTAAATACAATTTTCACGCTACTTTCAAACCCAAATAAACACAATTTACACTACAACATTCATCATTATTTCATACTGCTCATAAATTTGAATAAACACAGTCTACATTGCAACATTCATTATAATTTTCACACTACTTTCAAACATAAATTACATAGCAACATTCATAATGAAACCAAACAAAAAGACCGACATATATCCATTCGCTTTTAGATCGATTTTGTTCATTGTTCTCCCAAGTTGCTATTCCTTGTTGTGTTCCCTATTTTCTTCTCCCTTATTTTTTCCTCCCCTCCTCTCACCTTTTTCCTCCTATTTTTTCCAAAAATGACATCCAAGGAACTTGGTAAGTTGTTTTCCTTCTTTCTCATGCGTGGTGTCAAATTGTTGTTCCTCTCCTCCATAACCTCGTGCGTATAACATTTTATCATGACCTTCCAACAATTCTTAGCATATGTTTTTAGCCATGATAAATGTTCCAAGTGCATCTAGTTTTAATAAACTTAGCTCTACCAACTTTTCCAATCATAAAGCAACAATCATAGCATAAACTATTTCATGCATGTTTTATTTTTTTAAATAAATCAAGATTAAAAGTATACACCAAGTCTAATGTAGAAGGATTTTCAACCACCAACAACACATGTTCTTGGCCAACGTAACCAAACATAGAGGTTCTAATTTTATTTTATTTCATCAACAAATACCATAGTTCTTAACCATGAACGTGGAGCAAATACACAAAGAACTACAAGTTAATTTTGCACAAGTTTTTTTTTTTTTTTTAAAGAAACAAAAATAAATATTTTACTTTATTCTTTTCCTATTTTATTTATAAAATTATCTTTCCATAAAACCATGAAAGGATAAAGGAAAAATATTTTCAAATATTCATTCAACAAATAAAGGGTGGCTTCCATGGTTAAGATATCTTCATTGCCACCTTTAATCACACAAACTCACTACATACTAAAAATAACAAAAGAACATTCAAAGTATTAGACAAACACACACACACATGTCCAAATAAATAAACATTCACACGCCTTTCCAAGCTAGTGGCTTCCATCATCATTTCCACCATAAAAACAATTTTTATTCCTTTCCATCAAGCAATATTTCAAATAGTTGAACTCACACATAGATGCAATTTATACTATCCCTAAATGATATGCAAGCATGAATTTCCATGTGCTCACGAGCCAAATTATCACTTCCCTTTATTAATTTTTTTTTCTACTGACTTGCTTCCTTTCATTGTCATCTTGCAATTATCCTGCACTCACAGATATTTTCAGCAGTACCATGTTTCTTAAGAAAAGGTAAGTATATACATATTTTACTTTCTTTCATTAATCGTGCGAGGAGGGTCATTATAGTGAGTGCAAGTGTAATGAGGTGTAATGGATGTCCCACATGAAGGGATAAAGGGGGACATGAGTGTGTGAGATGTGGCAAGGTGGGGTGGTGAGGTGGCTAGGACACATGTCTAGTGATTAGGCAGGGTATCCTAAGCAAATTTTTCAGATTTATTAAAATATAGAAAATAGGATAATGTACAAGATTTATACACCTAAGTTTAGAATTAAATATATAATTTTATTATGTAGGATTGTGATGTGCAATGTAGGTGAAATATGCAAGGCTTTGTGGTAAAGCGTAAATGCCTAGGTTTTGGTGTCTACACATTCAAAATTATATTTAGTTTACTACTCAAAACATTAGGGAGAGATAAGGAAATCTACAAGGGTTAATCATGACATCACAAAAATTATTTCCTTCAAAATATCAATTGCTTAAGGGTCCTTTACACCTCATGGAAAAATAAAATGAGATCAATACTGATAGTAGAAAAGTTCTGGGTTATAGTTAAAGGAGAAAAAACTAAACCTATTGAAGATGCTAAGGAAATTAAAAACTATGATGAAGATGAAGCAAAAACACTCATGATAATAAATTTTGCAATTACCAATGATATACAACCTTATATTATTTTAGCATTAACTTCTACAGAAGCATGGAATACTCTATCCAAATTTTTTGAAAGAAAGAATAAAGCCACCATCATGAATCTTTAGACTGATTTGCATTCTCTAAAGGTTAACAGTGATGAAAGTATTGAATTGTTTCTAATAAAAGTGGTAAACATAAAAAGAAAGTTATTAACCTTAGGAGAGAAGGTAGAAGATAAGTTTCTTGTTCAAGTAATTCTAAGAGCACTTCTTGAAAGTTACAAGCATCTAGTTACATCTTTACAAATTTTGAGTAAAGATACATCATTTGATGAGTTGGTCAATATACTACAAGAATATGAAGTAGAGAATTCAATCAAAGATGAAATTACTAACAATACTTTAGTCTCAAAAGATAATCCACAAGGAAATGTTGCTTCATTTTCAATGAACAAAACAAAATGGAATGATAGATATTATCAAGTTTGTAAAAAAAAATGTCATAGTACAAGTTACTGTAGATTTAATCCAAGGAATTAGTATCAAGGGAACCAAAAAAATTCATGAAGCCAATAAAATAGGTTATTTCAACCAAGATAATATCAAAATCAATATAGACCACATCAACAACAATTTCAGCATCAATACAATCCACTTCAACTACAATATAGAGAAGGAAATCAAAAGGGACACTTAGTTCAAGAGATACAAGAAATGCAAGAACTAGAAGAAACTACAAAAGAACATGAAGCTAAAGCACTTTCAGTAAAAGTAGTATTTTATGAAGATACTAATCATTTGCTTGATCAAAATACAAACAAGGAGTAGAATGAAGAAAGTAGAAAAGAAGAGCACAAGTTCCAACAAAAGGACAAAGACGTAATTGAAGACTAAAGTCTTCAATAACCAAATAATGTAATATAGGAGGGTGTTGGAATATATTACATTATTTGATACATGCTAATGTACCTCCTTGGGTACATCTTTATATTAGTAAAGAGTATTCTAGATTAGAGGTTGAGTATTTACTTTATGCAATCTAATAAATGTAAAAGTATTATTAAAGTGTGTAAAGTATTTTGGTATTGTAAATGTGCATAATTGTCCATGTGCATGTGAGTCCATAAAATAGGAATATGAAGAGTATCTAGAAGAGTAAAGGCCGAGAGTGCTCCATATGAAGAGTCACATTACATTATATATGTAATGCCATGTGTATATGTACAAGTGATATGAATTGTACCTTGAGTAAGTTTGTAAGTATGGGTGCTTGAGATCTTAATTCAATGGAGATACAATTTTCGTGAGCATTTGTTAATGTAAATTTTATGATTAATTGATAAATTTATTTATGAGTTTTATACTTTTAGAATATTGTCATTATCATATATATTTATTGTAACCTTATTTAAGATCTTGAAGTTATTTTATCTTAAGTATTTAGCTTCAAAAGTTAACACCATAATTGAACATAGTTCCCAAGGTAATGGTTAGAGCATTCAAAATGGAAACACAAAAGATATCCCAATTGGAAATCCCCAAACCTAAGGCATTAATGAAGAAGGATCCCAAATATCTAATCATTTGAGATATCCACTGTAAAGCATCCTAGAGACATGACATGAAAATAATATTTATGGCTATAGATCCCCAAAGCCTCAAAAGTCACTCAAAAATTGATGTTGATTAGCCCTAGCAATCTTGAACTAGATAATTTTGAATTTTTGCATGAATTTTAGGGGGGAATTTTTTTCCACTTCTTATAAATACCCCTTTCTTTCTAATTGTAAGTGTCGAAATCTAGTCATAACCATGCCTAGTATTTAGCCTCAATAGGGTTTTCCTTAATTGTCTTTTGTATCATGGTCTAGCTTAAGTCTTGAGTCATTCAAGTTGATTAGTTTTGAGTCTCTAGCCTAAGCATGTATGTAATTCAACCATTATAGATATATGAGAAGTTGTGACTATTTCTCTTTCTATATTGGTTATTATTTACCCTTGTTTAGTGCAATTTTTATTAGGGGAAAGCATGTTCCTTGCATGTTGTTAGCTAAAATGCATGTGTTCATTCAACCTACCATGATGCAAAGAGTTTTAGAATTTTTACACATCATCTCCTTAGAATAGGTTTACTTTACCCATTATTTTGTATTCCTTCTAACTCTTTTCCTAGATAAAGACCTAATAGATTAGGCCAACCTAGGAAGATAGTGGTGCATCATAGATCACATCCAAACAAGGAGTCAACCTTGGTTAAAAACCTTGAAGGTCATCTAGTGGAGTCATGTCCCATGCTCCCCAGGCTTCCCAAATTGGCACTCCATGTGTGGTACGAGCATCAAATGCACTTGATGAACCACTTGCAAGTGGTTATGATGCCCAAAGTCTAAGGATCAAATCTAGTCCAAAATAGTAACATGCCCAATTGGAAGCAAGGATGCCTTATTGGAAGTATGGATACCCTAGTTAGTGATAAGAGAAAGAAAAAATCTATAGAAAACCCTATCCAAGCAAATACTACTCTAGAAGTGATTATCAAGGTTCAGATAATTGAGCATGATATAATGGTTCTTAAAACTAGATGGTTAATATGTAGGTTCCTTGGATATTGGCCAAGTTTTTGTAAGTTTCAAAATTGGATTAAGTGGAAGTGGGGATTGAACTCAAATTACTCCATGAGTTTTCTTTCAAAAGGATTTTATCTCATTATCTTATCCAATTCAAAAATAAGGGATAAAATAATAGATGGAGACCCTTGGTTTAGGGGTAAAGATGCATTATATTTAAGACCATGGAGTGAGAAATTTTTTGTGGAGATAAAGACTATTAAAAGGCTTTTGATATGGTTAGGTTTTTTAAATTTCCTTATCAACTCATCAATAAGGAGGTTTTTAAGAATACTAGTAATACTCTAGGTGAGTTTATCCAAGAGGGACCAACTGCTAAGGAGAGATGACATGCTATATACACTCGAATATGTGTTTCCATAGATATTTCAATACCTTTACTACAGTTTATTAGGATTAAATCTTAATAAAGACAATGATATCATAAAGTGAATAATGAAAACATTACATTTTGTGTTAGCTTTTGAAGCTATAAACTTAAAGGAAATGCAACCACAAGTAATGAAACAAGCATGTAATGTTATAACTATGAAAATGGTAATCTAACAAGCATGAAAATATGAAAGAAAACTTCTAAAAATACTCAATAAATACTCATTAATGAAGGCTCACAAAAATATACAAAGCTATGTAATGGAGGTCACTACCTCTTTATTTTACAAAAATGCTCTACATTGTATCTACTACTAATCTACTCTATGCACTTCAAAATCCACACACTCATCTACTCTAAGAAGGCCTATTTATAATAAGATACAACTCTTTACCTTCAATATTCCTATGACACCTCACTATTCTATTCTAAGGACTCATGTACGTGTGGACTACATGCATATTTACATCATTGCACATTCTAACACTTGTGCATTTATTACATTGCTTTAATCAACTACTTAAATCCTAATAAAATCCTAATATAAATATGTACCCATGATGGTACATTAGTAAGAACAAAATAATGTAATATATTCTAACACCCCCCTGTATTATATTATTTGGGTATTGAAGACTTTAATCTTCAATAAGGATCTTCATATGTGTCTTCAATATGGATTTAATTTTGAAGTTTAAGTTCTTCTTTCTTTCTTTCCTCATTGTGCCTGTTATCTATATCGAAATATGTTTCTTCATATTGATAAGGTCCTTCTTCTTCTTTAGTTTGTATATGACCAAGTGATGCATAGTTTTGTTGTCCTCATCCTTTTAATTTTGAATTTTCTATTTATTTGTCTGCTTTTATGATATATAGATTCTTCATTTTTTTAAATATATTCTTCAAAATATGCATTAGTATTGTTTTGAAATACAACAATATCCTAAGAAGTTTCAAGTTGAATCTAGAGCATATATATTTTTATGGATTGATCCAGTAGCTTCAATATCATTTTGATTTATGATGAGACACATATTGACTCCATTTGAGTATCTGAAATCAATAATCCTTTTACTCTCTACCATTTTTACTACTAAAATAAGATTAGATGATAATCCAGGAATGTACATTACATTATGTAGCAAAAAATTTGGAAATGATTTACTAGGTGTTACACACCCATATCCATGTATATGATAGAATTTTCCATCTATAATTTTTAACCTGTACTTGTCAATGACTTCAAGGTAATCAAACTATTGCAAATTTCTTATCATGTGATGACTTGCACCAAAATCAATATACCAAATATCCTTTTCATTTTGACCTATGAAATTGTTTGAGTTTGAAGTGATTTTACATCTTTGATATGGTATATTGGATGAGTTTTTATCTTGAGTCCTTTTGCAATGTGCATTACGATGAAATGGCCCTCTTGTCAATTTATCCATACTCTCAAGAAATTGTAGTATTCCTTTTATCTCCCAAGTTTTATCTTCTAGATTCTAACCTTCAATATGGCTAAATTTTGAATAGAGTTCCTTTTAGTTCTGAAGAATAATTTTGATGTAAGTTTTGTATTCTTAAACCTTTGAAGTTGTAAACCTTATAAATCCCTAGTAATTTGATAATAATATTAACTATTATATTTTGATTTGTAGAATCAATATTAAAAAGACTTTTCCAATTTTCAAGTTTTGTAAAATATCCTTTTAACTTGCAAGTAATTGAGTGAAAAATGAACTTGATAGTATCTTAGCTTTCTATATTTGCTTTAAGTTGAATCTTTTTTGTCTCCCTAGTAATGTGATGAGAAGCTTAGAATAATGTTCAATTTATATCGCTAATCAACTATTTTATCTCTTCTTGTAGAAATATTAGGAATGCAATTTCAAAGGAGATATTTATGTTGGATTCTCTATGTCTCTTAAATGAGACTAATAAAATCAATCTTCCAACTAGAGTTTGACTTCCTTCTATCTTTGTAGATTCTAAATTTCTATGAGTTTAATTTGGTGTAGGATTCCTTATATCTCCTTCGTTAGAAATTTAGAAATACTGTATTTGTAAAATTTCACTAACCTTATATCTCCTTGTTTTAAAATTTGTAAATATTTGAAGCAATAATAGGAATGGTTAAATACTTCTAGTTTCTACTTCCTTATTAAGGCAATAAATATGCTTTCTAGGGTTTCTTTTAACACCTTATAACTCCTAATATTCAATATCCCTAGAGTATAAAACTTAGTTGATATCAACCTTAATGAACTTGCAATATTTTTAATAATAATTCTCACCTTTCAAGTGCTTAATTCTAATTGTAATTCAAAATTAATGAAATTACAATACTACAAGCTGATTGTAATCAACTTGATATTTTGCATATTAATGGCTCCTCTTTGTAATTGTCTTATGTGCTCATCTTCTATGTAAATATGTTAGCCTATGCACTTCTCTTTGATTGATGATTTCATTGTTTTCTTCCTTTATCTATGTGCCACCTTAATCTCTTACGTGTTACCTTAATCTTGCATCTCTACTTTTATGTTGTCTTCACTAAATGTGCTATATAGGCACTTCTTTTATGTGTGTATCCTCTAGATTCTAACCCTGTGTAAGATGGATAGTGCCAAGTGGCACTTGCATTTTCCAAATTCTTCGAAATGACTTTGTTGCACCTTATTTCAACACCTATGCCAAGTGGTGTTAAGAGTCTTAACCATTTTCTTCAACATTTTGGTGGTAGGTGATATAATCAACCCTTCCTTAAGAGCATTATGCAATGATGTTTTTATGCTCAAGTAGTCCTATTTGTTATGTGCTTGAGTTATCTTCAATGATGTGGCAACTTCCCTCTTGTTTTTATGAAACGCCTTCTTCCACGTGATGCATATCCTTCACCATTGTGCCCTAACTTCCTTTAGGCTATTCAATGTATTAGTCTTACTTTCTTAATGCTCGTTTACTACAATTTTTGTAATTATTCTAATGCTTCAATGGCAAAAATA
This sequence comes from Wollemia nobilis, assembly GCA_028583015.1. Lineage (NCBI taxonomy): Eukaryota > Viridiplantae > Streptophyta > Pinopsida > Araucariales > Araucariaceae > Wollemia > Wollemia nobilis. The sequence goes on along the minus strand of JAQPPZ010008625.1, from coordinate 10,472 downwards.
TAATATCTATTCTTCCAAAACTTCTCTAAGTGCCAACTAGGTATATACGGTGGCTTTAGGTTGTGAGTAACTCCTTCTTGAGACTGAGTCAAATTTGATGATTTACACTGTAATTTGATGTATCTCCTCCTCGTCTTGATGGTGCAAACTTGTTGATTTTACCTTACAACCTATAATGACTATTACACTATATACTTGAGTTGAATGGGATGCTTTCTTTGGTGCAAGTTGATGTTACCATGTGGGCAAAATGGAGGCTTAGTCTTGGTTCCAACGATGCTACGTCCAATATTGTTATGTAGGAAAAATAGAGAATGTGTCCTATGATGCTTGCATAGCTATGATGCACCTGTAGATTACATTACTTGGAGGTAGACATTGTTGTATCTATGTTACTTTCATCAAGGCTTTTTAATATTAGGGGTACCTTGCTTTTGCTTCAAAGACTTCTATATGTACCTTATCTTGCCTTCACCAAAGGCTTATTAGATGCTATATGTACCTAAATTGACATCCTTAGTGCAACTATTTCTCTTACCTTTTACTTTCACCTTTTTCACTAACTCTTTCTGATAAGCAATTACTGAGTGCAAGTTTATGTTGTCCAAACTATCTCCCTTTTTCCTTAAAGATACTTCGCTTTTAGAGCTCTCTTGAATGGCTCTAATGAGGTTCTTTGCAAACGTAGAATGTAATAGTACAAACGTTTACCCCTTTATACTATTAAACTAAATCTCTTGACTTCTCAAAATGGTGGCTCCTATTTCCTTTGTAATTTGAGATAAGTTGGAGTCAATATCACCTTCTAACCCTTGGAAACTCTATCCTTGCTTGGCTACTTTTTTAACCGATAATTCTAAGCTTTCCAATAATGCTTTGCACTATAGTATATGCAAATCTATAGTCTTCTCGTACTTTGAATAGACAATAGAAAGTTGATATTTTTCTTTCTCTCAAAATATATAACTTTTATTTTTATGTGCAGGTTTGAACCTTGTAGAAAATAATTTTTGAACTACCTTGAAGACTTCTAATTGAAACCTATTTATGCAACCTCTAAAATTTGAAATTGGTGCTTAATAAACCTAATAAAGAACCAAATACAAAATTTCAACTAATGGACCTTTTGCACCTTAGTTGCATACCTTTTCTACCTTTGTAGATGGTGATGTTGTGTTGGGGGGGGCGGGGGGGCGGGGGGGGGGGGGGGGGGGGGGGGGGGGGGGGGGGGGGGGGGGGGGGGGGGGGGGGGGGGGGGGGGGGGGGGGGGGGGGGGGGGGGGGGGGGGGGGGGCGGGGGGGGGGGGGGGGGGGCGGGGGGGGGCGCGGGGGGGGGGGGGGGGGGGGGGGGGGCGGGGGGGGGGGGGCGGGGCGGGGGGGCGGCGGGGCGGGGGGGGGGGGGGGGGGGGCGCCGGGCGCGGGGCGCCGCGGGGGGGGGCGCGGCGCGCGGGGGGCCGGCGGGGGGGGGGGGGGCCGGGGGGGGCGCGGCGGGGCCGGCGGGCGGCGCGGGGGGCGGGGGGGGCGCGCGGGGGGGGGGGCGGGGGGGGCGGGGCCGGGGCGCGGGGCGCGGGCGCGGGGCGCGCCCGCGCGGGGCGCGCGCCGCGGGGGCGGGGCGGGCGGGGGGGGCGCGGGCGGGCGCCGCCGGGGGCGGGCGGGGCGCCGCCGGGGGGGGCCGCCGGCGGGCCGCCCGCGCGGGCGGGGGCGGGGCGGGGGGCCGCCGGGCGCGGCGGGCGGCCGCGGGGGCCGGCCGGCCGGCGGCGGGGCGGCGGCGGCGCGCGGGGCCCCGGCGCGGCGGCCGGGGCGGGCGCGCCGGCCGGGCCGCGGGGGGGGGCGGCGCGCGCGGGGGCGGCCGGGCGGGGGCCCCCCGGCCCGCCCCGCCGCCCGCCGCCGCCGGCCCCCCCGCCCGCCGGCCGGCGGCGCCCCCCCGCGCGGGCCGGCGCGCCCCGCCCCCGCCGGGGCCGGGGCCCCGGGCGGGCCGCGCGGGGGGGGGGGGGGGCGCGCGGGGCGCCGGGGCCCGGCCGGCCGGGGCGGCCGGGCGGGCGGCGCGCGGGCGCGGGGGGCGGGCCGCCGCGCGCGCGCCCGGCCGGGGGCGCGCGGGCGCGGCCCCGCCGCGCGCGCCGCCGCGCGCGGGGCGGCCGCCGGCGCCCGCGCCCGGCGCCCCCCCCCGCCCCCCCCCCCCCCCCCCCCCCCGCGCCCCCCCCCCCCCCCCCCCCCCCCCCCCCGCCCCCCCCCCCCCCCCCCCCCCCCCCCCCCCCCCCCCCCCCCCCCCCCCCCCCCCCCCCCCCCCCCCCCCCCCCCCCCCCCCCCCCCCCCCCCCCCCCGCGCCGCGCCGGCCGCGCGCGCGCGCCCCCGGCGCGCCGCCGCGCGGCGCGCCGCGCGGCGCGCGCGCCGCGGGGCGGGCCGGGCCGGGCGCGCGGCGGCCCCGCCCCGCGGGCGGGCGCGGGCGCGGCGCGCGCCCCGGCGGCGCGCCGCCGCGCGCCCGCGGGCGGCGCCCCCCCCCCGCCCCCGCCCCCCCCCCCGCGCCCGCGCGCGCGCCCCGCGGCGCGGCCCCCGCGGGGGCGGGGGCCCGGCGCGGGGCGGGGCGGGGGGGGGGCGCGCGCGGCGGGGGCGGGGGGCGCCCGGCGCGGCGGCGGCGGGGGGGGGGGGCCGGCGCGCCCGCCGCCGGGGCGCCGGCGCCGCCGCCCCCCGCCCGCGGCCCCGCCCCCGCGCCCCGCCCCGCCCGCCCCCCCCGCCCCCCCCCCCGCGCGGGCCCGGCGGCGCCGGGGCCGCGCGCGGGCCGGCGGGGCGGCGCGGCGCGGGGGGGGCGGCGGCCGCGCGCCGGGCCGGCGGCGGGGGCGGCCGCGAGGGGCGGCGGCCGCCGCGCGGGGGGGCCCCGCGGGGCGGGCGGGGGCGGGCGGCGGCGGGGGGGCGGGGCCCCGCCGCGCGGCCGGCGGCGGCCGGCGGGCGGGCGCGCCGCGGCCCGCGCGGGGGGCGGCCGGCGCGGCGCCCGCCGCCGCGGCCGACCGGGCCGGGCGCCGGCCGCGGGCCCCCCCCGCGGGGCGCGGGGGGCGCGCGCGCCCCCCCCGGGCGGGGGGCGCGCCGCGGGCCGCGGGGGGGGGGCGCGGCGGGGGCGCGGGCCGGCGGGGCGCGGGGGGGGGGGGGGGGGGCGGCGGGGGGGGGCGCGCGCGGGCGGGGCGCCCCCCCGGCCGCCGCGCGCGCGCGGGGGCCCGCCCGGCGGCGCGGCCGCCGGCCCCGCGGGCGCCGCGCGGCGGGCCGGGCCGCGCGGGGCGGGGGGCGGCGGGCGGCCGGGGGCGGCGGGGGGGGCGGGGGGGGGGGGCGGGGGGGCGGGCCGGGGCGGCGGGGGGGGGCGGGGGGGGGGGGGGGGGGGGCGGGGGGGGGGGGGCGGCCGGGGGGCGGCGGCCGGGGGCGCGGGGGCGCGGGCGCCCCGGGGGCGCGCGGGCGGGGGGCGCGGGCGGGGGCGGGGGGGGCGGGCGCGGGGGGGGGGGCGGGGCGGGGGCGGGCGCGGGGGGGGGGGGCGGCGGGGGCGGGGGGGGGGGCGGGGGGGGGGGGGGGGGGCGCGGCGGGGGGGGGGCCGGGCGGCGGGGCGGCGCGGGCGGGGCGGGGGGGGGGGGGGGGGGGGGGGGGCGCGGGGGGGGGCGGCCGGGGCGGGGGCCGGGGCGCGGGGGGGGGCGGGGGGGGCGGGCCCGGCGCGGCGCCGGGGCGGGGGGGGGGGGGGGGGGGGGCGGCGGGGGGGCGGGGGGGGGGGGGGGGGCGGGGGGGCGGGGGGCGGGGCGGGGGGGGGGCGGGGCCGCGGGCCCGGCGCCCCCCCCCCCCCCCCCCCCCCCGCCCCCCCCCCCCCCCCCCCCCCCCCCCCCCCCCCCCCCCCCCCCCCCCCCCCCCCCCCCCCCCCCCGCCCCCCCCCCCCGCCCCCCCCCGCCCCCCGGCGGGGCCGCGGCGGGGCGCGGGGGCGGGGGCCGTCCGGCGGGCGGGGGCGGGCGGCGGCGCGGGCCGCGCGGGCCGGCCGCGGCCCCCCCCCCCCCGCCCCCCCCCGCCCCCCCCCCCCCCCCGCCGGGCCGGGGCCGCGGGGGCCGCGCCGCGGGCCCCCGGCGCCCGCGCGCCGCCCCCTCCCCCGGCCCCCCCGCCTCGGGGCCCCGGGGGGGGGGTGGGGGGAAGTAGAGGGCGCGGCCGGGCGCCCGGGCGGGCCGCGCCGCGGGGGGGGGGGGGGGGCGGGGGGCCGCGCGGGGGGGGCGGGCGGCGCGCGGGGGGGCGGGGGGGGCGGGGGGGGGGGGGGGGGGGGGGGGGGCGGGGGGGGCGCGGGGGGGCGGCGCGGGGGGGCGGGGGCGGGAGGGGGGCGGGGGGGGCCGGGGAGAGAGGGGGGTGGGGGCTGCGGTGGGGGGGGGCGGGGGGGGGGTGGGGGGGGGGGGGGGGGGGGGCCAGGGGGCGGCGGCGCCGCGCGCGGGGGGGGGGAGGGGGGGGGGGGGGGGGCGGGGGGGAGGGGCGGGGGGGGGGGGGGTGGGGGAGGGGGGGGGGGGGGGGGGGGCGGGGGGGGGGGGGGGGGGGCGCGCGGGGGGGGGCGCGGGGGGGGCGGCGGGGGGGGCGGGCGGGGGGGGGGGGGCGCGGAGGGGGGGGGGGGGGGGGGGGGGGGGGGGGGGGGGGGGGGGGGGGGGGGGGGGGGGGGGGGGGGGGGGGGGGGGGGGGGGGGGGGGGGGGGGGGGGGGGGGGGGGGGGGGGGGGGGGCGGGGGGGGGGGGGGGGGGGGGGGGGGGGGGGGGGGGGGGGGGGGGGGGGGGGGGGGGGCGGGGGGGGGGGGGGGGGGGGGGGGGGGGGGGGGGGGGGGGGGGGGGGGGGGGGGGGGGGGGGGGGGGGGGGGGGGGGGGGGGGGGGGGGGGGGGGGGGGGGGGGGGGGGGGGGGGGGGGGGGGGGGGGGGGGGGGGGGGGGGGGGGGGGGGGGGGGGGGGGGGGGGGGGGGGGGGGGGGGGGGGGGGGGCGGCGGGGGGCGGGGGGGGGGGGGGGGGGGGCGGCGGGCGGGGGGCGGGGGGGCCGGGCGGGGGGGGGGGGGGGGGGGGGGGGGGGGGCCGGGGGGGGGGGGGCGGGGGGCCGCCGCCCCGGCGGGGGGGGCGCGGGGGGCGGGGGGGGGCGGGCGGGGCGGGCGCGGGGGGGCCAGGGGGCGCGGGGGGGGGGGGGGGGGGGCGGCCCGCGGGGCCCCCGGGGGGGGGCGGGGGGGGGGCGGGGGGCGCCGGGGGGGGGGGGGGGGGGGGGGGGGGGGGGGGGGGGCGGGGGGGGGTTGGGGGGGTGGGGGGGGGGGGGGGGGGGGGGGGGGGGGGGGGGGGGGGGGGGCCGGGGGGCCCCCTTCTGGGGGGGGGGGGGGGGGGGGGGGGGGTGGGGGTTTGGGGTCGGCAACAGGATGATTTGAATCACCTAAATGTTGTCTTGTAGTAGATGAAATTACATATTTTCTAGGCTGTCCAAAAATAGCTATTTAGCTCACCTATTTGCAGCTTTGAAACTCCACTAATTTGCTTCCTAAAACTATAGTTTGGTGGTTTCAATGCTCCTTCAGGATATACCCTGGAAACCTGAAACTTAGCAGTTACTAATGCTACCCAAATTGTTGTTTTCTTGCTATCCTAAAATCTAAAAAAATTCATATTGTAAAGCAGTCAATATCTCCATTGAAATGTTGTTCTTGAATCTAAAAAATTTGGTATGAAATACCTCCAAATTGAAACTAAGATTTTCTCTCAAGAACATTTCAATAATAATCCCCAAATATCTCAGATTTGGTGTCTTCTCTATCTCATTTCTCCTTCAATATCCTTGTTGAATTCTGAATTCAATATTGGCCTTCTTCTCAAGAATCTAAAAGTCTTGAGATCTTCACCAATATCCTCCAAAATTTTATAATATTATTACCAAATCCTTCTCCCTTGGTCTTGTTATCATATGGAAACAATTATCCCAATTTATTTACTATTAGGTGCTTCTCGTTGCTAGTAAATTTCTCCAATGAGTTCTTCTAGGAACTCCTTCAATGAGGCTCTCCAAGCCTTACCTTTGTTTCTCCTTGAGACCTATCCTTGGGCCTTCAATATTGCAGTTTATCTTCTTATAAAAACTTCAATGAGAGCTTCTTCAATATTCAACTATGAAAGTTTTACAATGAGATCTCCTTCTTAGATATCCTAAATTCGTTGTTACTAAAATTTGAAATAGGACTTTTGCTAGTCCTTCTCTATCCTAATTCTTCCAAATATGGAAGTTCTAAAATAGAACCTCCTATGGGTCTCTTATTCAATGTGAAGCTTTCAATATTCAATGGAGATATCCAATCTCTAATCTTCACTAGGACTATTATCCTAGAGTATCTTCTTCCTTCAATGGGGTCTTCTTTGTAGGAAATATTCCTTGATTTGTAGTCTTCAATGTGGATTCCTTGGCCACTAAATCTCTTCCCAATATCCAACTTGGAGTCTTCAAACTACAAATATTGCAATGATACCTTTTCCTCAGGCCTCCAAATATTCAATTTGCAACTTGTTGCTTTAGGTACTAGATTGATTCCAAATATGATATTATTCCTAGCTCTTGTAGGAAGCTTTCCAACTATATTTAGATCTCATTTTTCTACAACAAAGTATTAGGTAATAATAATAGAAATTTCTATAAATCTATAGAAAATAATCTTCACTAATTGATTTTTCAATCTAGTGGAATCAACATTAAGTTCTAGTCTTCACAAGTTTGTCTACAACTCTGTGGAAAAACTCTAGCTAAAAGCAATTTTAAATTTTTTGAAAATGAGAGTTTCAATATTCTCTCAATATCTCCTATGGATCTCTCTATTTCATATTTATCTGCCTAGTGCTCTGATACCACTGTTAGCTTTTGAAGTTATAAACTTAAATTAAATGCAACCACAAGTAATGAAAAAAGTATGTAAAGTTATAACTATGATAATGGCAATCTAACAAGAATGAAAATATGATAGAAATTTTTTAAAAATACTCATGAAATACTCATTAATGAAGGCTCGCAAAAATATACAAAGCTATGCAATGGAGGTCACTACCTCTCCATTTTACAAAAATACTCTACATTGTATCTACTACTAATCTACTCTATGCACTCCAAAATCCACACACTCTTCTACTCTAAGAAGGCCTATTTATAATGAGACACAACTCTTTGCCTTCAATATTTCTATGACACCTCACTATTTTATTTGAAGGACTCATGTACATGTAGACTACATGCAAATTTATATCATTGCACATTTTAACACTTGTGCATGTATTACAGTGCTTTAATCAAGTACTTAAAGCCTAATAAAATCCTAATATAAATATGTACCCATGAGGGTAAATTAGTAAGAACCAAATAATATAATATATTCCAACATTTTGATTTTACAAATATCATGCAACCAGACACATGGAAGGAGACTACAAAGTAAAAATAATGATGAAAGAGATGAAAAATATTAGGAATAAGGGTAACTTCAATATGAAACAAGGATATTATATCATTGGAGCTAGGTTAAATCAAGGATTTTACATTCATATGAAAGTGGTAAAAAATACCCCTTTGTATCATTATATGACAAAGGATATTATAGTTCACTCAAATCAACTATTAGAAGAAAAAATGGCATGAGGGATGAGGAAGCAAATTGCACAAGTTCAGATATAGGATTTAAAGGCAGGAAGGAATATGAAAAGGAAAAATTTAAAGCAAAGAAAAATGAAAAGCTGAATTTTAAAGTGAATGAGGTGAAGGAGGTCAAGCTTAATCTAGGTAAATCATCTTCATTTTCCTCAAGCAGCATAAAATCTCCTTAAAATAAAATTGAAAGAAGTATGTGTTGGAAATTTTGAGTAAGTTGTGTTGTCATTGATGTTAAAAGGTTGATGTTAGAGAGCACTTTGTATGGCAAGAATATTCTTTTATGGTTGATATGGTTGAAATTTATCAAGGCAAAGTTCATCTCAAAATCAAGCAAATTGGTTGGAAAGAAGAGGCCATGGTTTAAAAGGAAAGACAAATATGATTATAATATGTTTCAATATTAGAATAATTGGGTCCAATAAATCATTAAAAAAAGAGATATCCTAGACAAGGTTTATTGAGATTTTATAAAGGTTGCAAACGTTTTTTAAATTATTTAAATTAAAATATTTTAACAAAAGTTAAAATTTTAATTTAAAATAATTTATGGCGCCAAATTTTCAAATCAAATTCGAATTCAAAAGCAAGAGAGGGCCGGTGTTTTTTAAACCAAAGGAAAGAGTATTTAAAAGAAATAATTTTTTCATTTCCATAGGTTCATAATTCGAATGTCCATGTGGAGGAGATAATTAGTGCATTACATTTTCAAAAAGGAAAAGACATTCATGAGCCTTAAAGGAAATGGAGGTAGAATTGCATTGAAATTCGCTTGGAGCAAAAGAGATATCCTGTAGCAATGGGTAGCATAGGTGGTAGGAGGAACGTGGCTAAGGCACTTGGAAAGGGAATATTTATGTTTCGAATCCCACATAGTTATTTTGTAAAAGGGTAAAGCACCTTTTTATTTTCAACAAAGGTAGATTTCAAATACGAATTCATGGACATTTGGTTTCGTGCGGGTGTGTAGCCTAGGCGGCAGCCCAGCCTTGGGCTAGGGCATTGTGGTGGCTTAGGTTGCGGGTTTGAGCTCGGGCGCTTGTCATTGAGACTTGTGCAATATTTTTTGTAGGTAGAATATTAAAAGGTATGCTTTTTAATTTATGTGCTTCTATGGTATTGGAATACATGATTTGACTTTGAGGCTTCGAAATCGTGAAATGGAAATAAGTGAAATTATTTTAGGATTTATAAGGTAAACATTTTAATTTTGATAAAAGGGATGCGTGAAATAAAGTATGTGGTCTTATTTTAAAAAGGGATTTGGAGTATAATAGTTTGATTGAAAATATTTTTAAGAAAGGAGTCAAAAGGTATAATAGTGAAAAATTAATTGTGTGATTTGTGTTCTTGTTGGGTTTATTTAATTTGCAAGATTAGGAGTTATAAGGTGTAAAATTGGTTTGAATTTTATTGTACCTTTTTCATTATGAAGAGTATTTGTGGTATTTTGATGAAGCTTTAATGCATTTTCCTTGAGATCAAAAGAAGAGTTCTAGAGTATATCTTTCAGATTTCACTAAGCACATTTTGGGAGGAATATTTTTTGAATGTTGTGAAATATTCATTTTGAGGATTTGAGATAGACCATTGTTATCTAATCTTAGAAGTGGAACAAAAGGAATTGGTTGTGAGTAAAACAGGTTTTGAAGATATATATCCATAAAAGAAAAAAGGTATGGGCACATCACCCTTTGATTGAAGCGTTTTTGGACTAAATATTATGAAATATAAGGTGGAGTGAAAAGGATTGTTTGATAAGCATTGTTGGAAATATTTGAGTGAGTTTTTGTATATTTCATTGGTGAATATTTAGAGAAAATTTGAGATAGATATTGAAGATTATTTGAGTTTGGGTTTGAGACCCACATTGTACTCTTTGTTTTAAGAAGTATTAAAATACTTATTTAGGGTTTATGAGCAAGTTGTGTTTCATTGATTGAATGATCGAGTGTAACTTCTTGAGCATTAGTTTTAAGTGATATTGAAAGTAAATGTACAAACATTAGAAATCAGATTTTTGAAAGCAACAGACTTAATGATTGAGTAGAACATATTGAGTTTTTGATAGAGTATATCATTCTCTATATTTTCTAGAGGTTAAATGAATTTTGAATAGAATATGTCTAAATTGCTTCAAGTTAAAGGGATTACTTTGAATATTAAACAAAGCATTTAGTAGCATTGTGTGCAATATTTGAGATTCATTGGGCATATATTGTGAGTTATTTTTGATCATGTGTTTGAACAAATTTGAGCAAGTCTTGAGAAGACTTGTAGGTAAAATTGAGAAAGTCTTGGTGAAGACTTGAAGGCAGATTTAAAGTAAGTCTTGGTGAAGAATTGAGAGAAGATTGAGCAAGTTCTTGAGAGGACTTGAAGGCAGATTTGAGAAATTTCTTAAGAGGACTTGAAGGTAAATTTGAAGTAAGTCTTGGTGAATACTTGAAATCATATTGAGAAAGTTCTTGAGAGGAATTGAAGGTATATTTGAAGCAAGTCTTGGTGAAGACTTGAGAGCAAATTGAGCAAGTTATTAAGAGGACTTGAAGGTATATTTGAGCAAGTTCTTGAGAGGAATTGAAGGCATATTTGAAGCAAGTCTTGGTGAAGACTTGAGAGCATATTGAGCAAGTTATTGAGAGGAATTGAAGGCATATTTGAAGCAAGTCTTGGTGAAGACTTGAGAGCATATTGAGCAAGTTCTTGAAGCAATTATTTGTGAAGACTTGAGAGTTGAGTTGAATGATTGATTTGTTCAAGCTTTGTGTTAAGGCTTGGGGCAAATCTAAGCAGAGTTGATTTGTGATTGGATCAAGCTTTGTGTTAAACC